>JAUPMG010167860.1:0-10660 GCA_031762675.1 Pachysandra terminalis
GTTGTACTACAAAGTAGATTAGTTAGTGTAGGTAGACAGGCCGTGCCAACCGAAGATGGGTTATACTTATCCCTTATAGTGTAATTCATACTAAGAATTTGATAGCTTATGCCTAGAGAAATTGAAGATAGGCTATGCTTATTCTTAGCATGATACTTTTTTGGGATGTTGTGTGTGCTTGTAGCCACACAAGTCTATTTTCAGACAGTGAATTAATGCCTAGAATTCATGAGATTACCATATTCAAAGGGTTAGAGGGATCATCAATACTATATTATTTTTCTCATTGATTAATCCCTTTTAATTTAGTTTACTTGATTTTTAGATTTAAGATCATAATTTTCCTTTGCTTTGTCTAACTAAATTGATTTAGAATTAATCTGGTATTTCAACAATCTTAGCCAATTCAGTCCTTAAGGTTTGACACCATCAAAATAGCCCTATCCTACAAGGATTTGTCCTATTGCGAGTGGTTATTATTGCACACATCAATTTTTGGCACCATTGCTAGGGACTGGTTTTGGTTTAGATTGCTATTTTTTGATAAATTAGGTCTATTTGATTTTTATTAGATTTTTTTTAGATTATTTTTATTCTATTTTACGGCTGTGTGTTGTCTGTTTCAGGCACTGTCTGTAGAATTGTGATCGAGCGCATATTTGAGATCGAGCGGAGTGCGATCGATCTTAGAAGAATGATCGAGCGGCATGCGAATGATTGCAGGAGTGCAATAGAGCGGAATTTCTCAGAAGTGCCCAGAATTGCATAAAGCTCTTCCAATAGCCACACCAGCCAGGTAGCTATTTTCTTTTATTTTTTTAGGACTATTTCTGTTATTGGTGTATGAAAGGTAGGCAATCCTTGGCCCTATCACTTTTATCTTGCAACCAAGAATTAGAACGGACTCTTAGAGAACGTAAAGACCAAAAAGACTCTAGCTTAGTAGAAGAACATATACTTGAATGGAACCAGCAGAAGAGATACTTGTATTGCTTAGGGATCACTACATCCTTTCCACATGCACCTCTCCTTCTTGCATTCAGTTGCCGCAAGTTGTGGCAACTCACTATGAGATTAAGTCCAGCATTATACAAATGCTCCCATCCTTTTATGGACTTAATAATGAAGATCCTTATAAGCACCTCGATAAATTTCTCGAAATCTGCTCTACCATTAAATTGCAGAATTTTTCCGAGGATGCTTTAAGGATGAGACTTTTCCCCTTTCCACTAAAGGATAAAGCCAAGCATTGGCTGAATTCCTTGAAGGCAAATACTATCACTACATGGGCTCAATTGCAACATGAATTCCTGAAGAAGTATTTTCCCGTAGGAAAGACCAACCAGATTCGGAGAGCTATCACTAGCTTCTCCCAAAGTGAAGGGGAATCGTTTTGTGAGACTTGGGAGAGATTGAAGGACTTGCTTAGAAAGTGCCCACACCATGCCATTCCCAAGTAGCAACTCGTACAAGGTTTCTATGATGAGTTGACATAACCACAGAGGCACATGGTAGATGCTTCATGTGGGGGCACTTTGATGCTTAAAAGTGAGAATGAAGCATGGGTTCTCTTTGAGAATCTTTGTGATAATTTAGCTCAACATGCTTCAGCAAGTCGTAGGATACACACCCCTAAGGCCCCAATGGTAGAAGGTCTTTTCGAAGTGAGCATCTCTTTGGATGTAAATTCCAAGGTGATGCTTGAAGCAGAAAAAATAGACCAACTAATGGCGGCTGGTTTGTTCCTATTACTTCTAGTCCTCCCAGGCCCACCACTATAGAGGCTTGTTCACTTTGCTTGAGTACTTCACATCAAGCAAGCAATTGTCCTACATTGGGATAGTTGTCTGCTATGCCTTATGAGCAAGTGAATGCAGCGTACTCCAGACCGGGTAATGATCCATATTCAAATTCTTACAACCCGGGATGGAGGAATCATCCGAATTTCTCATGGCAAGCTTCAGCCATGGAAAATTCAGTACCACCCTATGGAATGTACAACCTAGCTCGTCCATAATCAAATTATTGACCCCCTCCTCAACAATATGCACAAGAGCCCCCTCCTCCTAAGAATTCAGCATTTGAGGAAAGTGTTCTAGCTGCTCTTAGCAACCTAGAAGATCATTCTCAATTGTTGAATTCTCATACTCAAGCTATAGCAAAGCTAGAAACCCAAATGGGTCAGATAGCTAATGCACTTAATAGGAGAGAGGAGGGTAAGCTACCTAGTTAACCGGTGGCTAATCCTGAGTGATAGTACATGGTTGATGGGGATGCTTCTAGCAATTCCCAACATCAACAAGAAAAAGTCCATGTAATCACCGCATTGAGAAGTGGGATGTAGTAGATACTAGAGTGGGAGATGATAGTGATGAGCAGGTTGACACTCCATTGAAAGGGGTGAGTGAGAAAAGAGAGCCACCTAGAATATTAGAAGAGGAAAAGGGCAAGGGAATGAGTGATGAAGTTCCTTCTTCAGCCACTCACACTCTTGAGATGCCATATGAGCCTCGGGCTCCATATCCTAAGCGTCTTAAGATGCCCTCCTATTTTGGGAAACAAGGAGAGAAGATTCAAGATATGATGCACACTTTTAAACAAGTTAAAATCAATCTTCCTCTCCTTGATGTTATCCAGCAGATTTCCTCCTATGCCAAGTTTCTTAAGGACATATGCACTCAAAAGCGTAGAACAAGGAGTAGCATGCCTAAAAAGGCCCGTCTGACTGAGAAAGTAAGCTCCATTATTGAGCATCACATTGCTTCTAAGTATAAGGATCCTGGTGCTCTGACTATCACTTGTTTCGTAGGAGACCATCAATTTGAAAGAACCCTCCTTGACTTAGGGTCAAATGTGAACTTGCTTCCTTTCTTGGTGTATTTGAAACTAGGTTTGGGGGAACTGAAACCTACATCAGTTGTCTTGCAACTGGCTGATCGATCTCTAAACCAACCTCGAGGAATTGTTGAGGATGTTATCCTATAGGTGGACAGGTTCTACTTTCTAGTGAACTTTATAATTCTTGATACAAAACCTGTCCTAAATCCTGATAGGCACATTCCCATCATCCTTGGGCATCCCTTCTTAGCTACAACCAATGCTCGTATCAACTCTAGGTCGGGAGTTATGGAGCTATCATTTGGAAACCTACGGGATAATTTGAATATTTTCAATACCTCCCACTCCCCGGATGCAAGAGAGTGTTTCTTTCTTGATGACTCACAATCCCAAGCTTTTGATATAGGTGATATGGATTGCTTAGTCCTCCAACCTATTGCTGAATCATTCGAGGAAGCATTCCCATTGATCCTCGATGGAATCCTATGGTGGAACCACCACCTGCCTTTCCTAGCACACCTCTTGGATATCCAAATGAGTCACCACCTCCCATCGAGTTTAAACCACCTTTGGTTACACTCGATTATGTCTATAGAGAGCCACCTGACATTCTCCCATCTAGTATTGCCTCTAGCCTAGAGAGTATACCATTGGGAATGACTAGTGGGTCCGAGATGGACATTAGTGGGAAGGTAGTGAACTTTAAGGGATGTGCACCCTTCTTGTTCTTACATGCTATGCTATGAATGTAAAAGATAAATCCAATACTAGTGATGTAATGCACAGAAGAGTAGATCCAACTTTGAAGGAGGTTGTGGAGAACGACGGAGTGGTATTTTTGTACATTTGAGTCTATCGTCTGGCTGAAGACGTTAAACTTAGCGCTTTTTGGGAGGCAACCCAACCTGAGTTAGGTTAGAATTAGATTAGAATTAGTTTAGGATTAGAGCAGTTTCTGGGTGCTGCTGTCTGTAGCATTGCGATCGAGCGCAATCGCTCAGACAGTCATGTGCTTTCTTTAGTTTGGTCTTATAGGGTTTTCTTCCTTTGGTTTTCTTCACCTTGCTCGAGCGCACAGAGGTTTCCTTCTTCCAGGTACTCCATCCTTGCTCTCCTTGCATTCCATTCCTCTCTTTTTAGGGTTTTTGTTGGCCTAGATCTTGATTGAATAGGGTTTTCTAGTAAAACCCGATTTTTTCTACTATTAGCTATACCTGGATCGATCGCAGATCTGCGATCGATCATAGCCCTGTCTAGTTTAGACCAGCTCGCTCTTGTTATTATTGGTTAGATCATCCATGGAAGCCATCAGTAGTGAGTTCACAGGTTCTTGGAGACACCAAGAAATGAAACCTAAGACGGAGTTTAAGGTGAGGGACGAATTTAAGCATCACCCCGATACCAAATGGGCCATAAAGGAATTACGAAGACGGGGTGTTATCTGCTTTGTTCGCTCCCGTTAGGTAGGTGGCCCATCAACGTCATGTGCATTTGTTCTATCAGATCATGCACTTTAACAACGATGGAGTCCTCTCCTCTTCTGTGGATGGGGTCACTATGATCATATCCTATGAAGATATCGCGGCTGTTTCAGGATGCCCAATAGATAGCCCACTTAGACGCGACTGTACTCCCTGTTTCGCGCCTTACCCATCTGATCTCCACGTCCAAACCCTAGTTGATGACATGTGTGAGGGGCGGTATGCTGATGCACACCGCAACTGCACAGCTCTGTCCCAGCTGCCCCCCATCTCTGGTTCATTGATACAGTGTTTCAGAGAAATGTGTGCCCCATTGGGTAGAAGACCCAGAGACGGGGGAATTTCCTGGATGCTCTCTATGATTTTTATGGAGGCTATTGGATCTCAGTTTCCATACTCATATGGGAACAGATGCAGACCATTTGGGACAAATTGGTCTTAAGGAGAGTTTAGCATGACTCGATTAAACTTCCATTCCCATTCTTGATTACCGTGTTGCTGCAGCAAAAGGGGTAGTATTTAGTGCTAGGGACTACACCTTGAGTAGGCGCCCGACATTTGTATTATCCCAGTGGAACCATAGTATTCCACACATGAGGCATCTGCCTCATGTCATAGCAGCTTATGTTGCTAGGGAAGCTGAGGAGGAGGAGGAGGCACCATTAGAGGCAGAGGCTGGAGTTGAGGAGGCAGGAGAGGAGGCCCCACTAGAGGGGGCAGAGGAGGAGGTAGGAGAGGAGGCTGGACCATCTGAGGTTCTGGCAGGAGAGACAGACCCATGAGAGGCAAGACCATCTGGGGTTCTTGAGGATGCAGAGGAGAGGGATCCTGAGGGGGATTACATGGAGTATACTACTACTCCTGAGATACATATAGACCAGGATCGACCCTATCAGATGTCCTATCAGGAGTACATATATCTCTGGGACTCAGTTGACCACCTCTGGGGTGATTTGACCGACTTACAGAGGGAGGTTAGGGTCACCCAAGATCTCAAGAGGCAGACCCATGAGATGATGACACATATGACAGACTTAGAGAGAGAGGTGAGGTCATACTTTCCATATGTTTATGGGTAACATTATGTAAACCCTTACGAGACTTCACTCGTCCTCTAGGGCAGCCTAGGGGTTTAAAAGGCTTGTTGCATATGATAAATGCAATCGTAGATCCCAACGAAATGAGGATGCAGTTAGTTTTCATTTTCGTATTTTTATTAGTTGCTTTGATAGTTTGTTGAGTGTGTATAGGAATAAAAGGAGATGAGGACATCAATCATAGGGCCAGCTTCTTGGACTTCAGGCTTCCTCCCATCTTTACCTTGCTGCTCCATCAGGTTGTACTGTTCTTTCTTTTCATATACCGTTGCTTTTATTTTCTACATTGGGGGCAATATAGGGTTTTGGTTTGGGGGTGTGTGTGAAAGAAAAACAATGTTATTATGCATATTTTTGCCTTACTTTGTTATATTTGAAAAAAATGAAATAATATGGAAATTTAAAATTTGGTTGAATGTATCACTTTAGGAATCACGTTTTGATTAGATGGTTGTGTTTAAATTCATTAGGAAGAGAATCTAAGACACACAGGTATTTAGAGTTGAAATTTAGTTTTTTCCTGTGATAATACCTTACTTTTGCTTACATGATTACACTTGCATTAGAACATGGACTATGAATGCATGCGACTGTAGTACTAGATAACTTTATGTGCTTTGAATGCATGCGAATGCAATCCCCTTAGTGAAATGCAATGCATCCATAGCAAGTAAAATGAAGAACAAATCCCATATATAACCTTTCAGATGGGTAATGCATTAAACACTCCATATATACCGCATAATTTCACCAACACCCTCGTATCTCCATTTTTCAAGCATTCACGCACTTCTAGTAATTCACAATAATATATAAAAATGGCACAACTAAATATAACAAAAGTTGTTTAGTTTCTACCGCTTTATCCTTAGGTTTGCTATCTTCTAATAGACTAATTAGTTCTCTAACTTCTTTGTTCATAAATCTTATTGGGCCAGGGATTGTAAAGTTCGCGTTGCAACTACAGAGTATTAGATTGAACAATTCGAAGATAACAGTTAAGGCAATGAGGCTTAACCTGAATTCTGCTGGCTACATAAAGATTCAAAGAACATATCAAAA
Organism: Pachysandra terminalis; assembly: GCA_031762675.1. Taxonomy (NCBI): domain Eukaryota; kingdom Viridiplantae; phylum Streptophyta; class Magnoliopsida; order Buxales; family Buxaceae; genus Pachysandra; species Pachysandra terminalis. The sequence goes on from JAUPMG010167860.1 coordinate 6,479, forward strand.
CATGCAGGAATAAGAATAGAAATACTAAACTAACTAAACATGCTTAAACAGCAAATTAAGCCTGCAGCACTAAATTAGTGACGTCTATAGGCTGGTAGGTTACCCACAAGGGGAGGAGCTTATAGCCAAGGAACCTGGGGTCAATATGTGGAGCCCAGTGCCTTGTTCACTAAAAAATAATGACTTCCTAAAATTTCACTAGTAATGGGAAGTTTTATCTAAGTTATCTGAACTTGATCCTATAGGCCGACTAGTGCTTCAATGTAGATCGCACACAAGCTCAATCGATCTAATGTTATCAAATATAAATCAAACTTAGCAAATTCAAATCAAAACAATAAACCACATTGAAGTTCTTGAAATCAAAACAATAAAATTAAAGTAAAAGCAAATTTTTTTAAAAGCTTAAAACTAACCTTGAGCAGAAGAAACTCTCGAAGGCATCTTGCTTTGCTCTAATAGGAAATAGAGAAGAGCTGAAGTCCCCTAAAACAATAGGATTGGTTACGCAATGCAAAAAACAACACACAAAATATGGTTTTGTCTATTCCAACTCCCAACCATACACACAAAATGAACTTGACGGCTGAATTGGTTTACAGGTCTATGGTGTAGCCAAGAAAAATAGCACACAAAATATGAACAATTAAACCTAATTGCTCACTTGAGATCAAAAGATCAATGTCTCATCCAACATGGTTTCCTCTTGCAAAATGGGCATAACAAAGGAATTTCTCAGGCTCTAGATTGGGCAGTTTTCACAACATGATGGGCCTTTGCAAGGCTAAGTATAAGTTATCATAATATTTTTTCTCCTACCAGTTGGTCGCAGCATTGACAAAAGAATTTAGAAGAACTGTTTTACACTGGCTAACATGATGCAACCCTCCAAGCCTGTAACAAACTTCACTATAGGATGCCCCTCAAAAAGGCAAAAGGATCTAGCTATTTCTTAGTTGAATTAGTTTCGTGATGAGACAAGAAATCTGTAAAACATCATGATTATTATTCTGGTGTTTCGCCCATTGTTAGCAAAACATGATATGGCCACACACACACAACACAAACAGAAGCACGAAAAAATTAAGTTTAATATGATCCTTGCTCAAAAAGATAAGTCAGAAAAAGATCCATAAAAGGAAAACATCAAAAAATATATTATAGGCTAAAAAAACAAAATAAAAAAATGTATACATAAAAGTTTAACTTTCAATTAGCAACTAACAAATCTAAGGAAATGTTGTAGTATTAATCTGAAAAATCAATCTTGTAATTCTAAATAATAGACATTTACTAACTACAAGAAATTCATATATTATGATAATAGAATAAAATAATTAAAAAAAGAAGCAAAACATGCATTTAAAGTCCACTAACTTTACATCTCCTTAATCAAAAACACACACACATATATATATATATATATATAAGATTATTCTAAATTTCTTAAACTGAGTGATCTAGAATGCTTTCAATCACAAAATCAATACGAAAACTAATAAAATAAAGTAAATAAAATCTCTTCGATGAAAGAAAATATGAGCGCAACCTCAATAGATAAAGAGAATTAATAAAAAAAAAAGTTCAATAAAAGCTTGGGGTGGGTTCATCATGGGTAACTTGGTGAATAATGCTTTTAATTACAAAATCAGAAAGAAAACTAATAAACGCATAGAAAGAATCAAAGTAATCTATATAAGAATCAATTTAATTAAAAAATAGGGGATAGGTACCTGAAAATTGCTCGCCAGAGAAGGGTGACGGTCGGAAATGGGAAATCGTCGAAGAAGAGTGTTAGCCGGAGAGGGGAAATCCTCGAAGAGGGGTGATGACCGGAGAGGAGAAATTGCCGAAGAGCAAACGCGCAGAGGGGATTTCGCAGGAGAGAAAAAAGGAAGAAAGAAAATAGGAATTCATAGGTGGAGTAAATATCCTATTCTCGGCGGTTTAGTAAAAACCGTCGAGTAAGACAATACTTAGCGGTTATTACTAGACCACTGATAAATCTATTCTCGGCGGTTTAGTAACAATCGTCGATCAAAGTTAACTCTTACTCGGCGGTTTTTACAAAATCGCCGAGAATAGGCTAATTTACCATGGAAAATTCCCGCGCGAACGGGATAATTCTCGGCGGTCTTGGAAAACCCATCGAGAAAGTGTCAATATAGTGCGAAATTTTCCGCACCAACGGAGTTTCTCGGCGGTCTAATAAAACCGCCGAGATAACCATTTTTTTGTCGCGGTTGTTATTGGACCGCCGGCAAATACCGCCGGTAAAAAGTCCTGTTTTTTGTAGTGGGGGTATTCGTCGGCGGTCCATCCGACCGCCGAAATATACGCCATTCGAGCGGGCAATTTGCCATGGACCGGAGGCTTGAAATCCTACAATGAGCCTTTTCACGGCGGGCTTCCCCGGACCACTGACAAATACCCAATTTTTTCCTTTATTTTTTTCTCATCTTCAATCTTCTTCCCTGCAACTCTCTTTTCCTCTCTCTCTCTCTCTCTCTGCTACCCCCTCTCGCTGTAACTCTCTCTCTCTCTCTCTCTCTCTCGGTTGCTCCCTCTCTCTTCTCTGTTCTCCCCCTCTTTCTCTCTCTTCCGTAGATCCCCTCTCTCTCTCTCTCGGCTACCCCTCTCCCTGCAACTCTCTCTCTCTCTCTCGACTACCCCCTCTTTCTCTCTCTTCCGTAGACCCTCTCTCTCTCTCTCTCGGCTGCCCCTTTCTCTTCTCTGTTCTCCCCCCTCTTTCTCTCTCTTCCGTAGACTCCTCTCTCTCGGCTGCCCCCTCTCCCTACAACTCTTTCTCTCAGCTGCCTCCCTCTCCCTTCTCTGTTCTCCCCTTCTTTTTCTCTCTTCTGTAAACCCCCCTCTCTCTCTCTTGCCCCCTCTCCCTGCAACTCTCTCTCTCTGGGCTGCCCCCTCTCCCTTCTCTTCTCTGTTCTCCCCCTCTTTCTCTCTCTTCCGTAGACCTACTCTCTCTCTCCCTTCTCTGTTCTCCCCCTTTCTCTCTCTTACGAAGACACACTCTCACCTCTTTCTTTTTTTCTCCTCTCTTTATTTTTTTTTTTATATTATATTTATCCTCTGTCGACGGTCAAGGCCCGCTGAAACGGATTTTGTAAAAAAGGTTAAAATTATAGAGTTAGACCGCCGACAAAGGTTTTTAAAAAAGAAAATTTATATTGGCGGCGGGCCGAGACCGCTGATAATGTCTTTATCGCCAATGAAACAGTCGACAATCCGTTCCCCGGCCATGTTAGGGTGGTGGGCCCCTTGACCATCGACAAATGATTTGATGACGGACTGGATATCGGCGATTTTGGACCGCCGGCAAAAATTCTCTATTTTGTAGTGCTAATGCGGTAAAGTACTTTAGCCCTAATATTAGTTGTATTAACGCATTTGATGAATTGGCTGATGAGGTTCTTTATACTAATACTAGTGATGTGTTTGGTTTTACTGGGACTAAAAGAGAGGAGACAGGAAAAAACAAGATAAAATGGCGTTGAAGGTAGTAAAAGGGACTATTGTGACTAGGGGCTCTCTCAGGAATGCTTAATGGCAAGCGAACTGCTCTCAATTCTCATCAGGGATGCTAGTGGATACCTCTACACTAGATCGAGCATAGCTTACTTTGTTTGATTGAATGTTGGTATTGTGTATCTTACCCTTTCCACTTCAATTTCTTGGAGTGTTGGGCTATAGGTCAGTCTGGTTTCTTTCAGTGTTTTGGCCTGCTATAGGTCAGTCTGGTTTCTTTCAGTGTTTTGGCCTGCTATTGGTCGGGATCACCACCTCATTTTTGGGAGGGTTGCTTTGTACTTTCTACTCCCCCTCCCCTTTCCCTTTCTCTTTTAATATACTTTACTTACCTTTCCGAAGAAAAAAAAAAGAAATATGAATTTCCAAGGGAAAAACACATTTTTGGATACCTATATGACACTCACTATATGTAATAGCTATGACTATACCTGCATGAAAGAGTATGAGGAAGCAAAATAGCATAGGAAGAGCTACAGATTTCATGGCGTACGCGGAAGAGGATGTTGAAGATTAGCTGATTCAATTGACCTGTTGGGTTGAATCGAGGGCCAAGTGACATTTGTTAATTTAATTTAACATTTTAGATTTATTTTGATATTTGGATAAATCAAAATAAGTCATTCAGTTGGATTTAAA
>JAUPMG010167871.1:0-10660 GCA_031762675.1 Pachysandra terminalis
AGGCGGGTTAAAGCGGGTTGGGTGTGGGTTGAATATTCTCAACCCGTTTAATAAACGGACGGGTTCGGGTTTAGGGTTAAGTCCTTAATACCTTATGTCAACCCTACCCGAACCGCACGATTGCCAGCTCTTACTGATTTTACTCATCAACAGTACTTTTATACAAAACAAACTAGAACACGAGTTAACATACAACTTAAAAGGTAAACCTTATAATTTGGAAAGACAATAAGTAGTATGAATAAATAATATACAAAATCTCCTGCGGGTCCTTGGGTTCCGATTGTGGGACACGACTATACTATTTCATGGGTGTACAGATCAGCATGCAAGGGCCTATCGAGAGAGTTTCCTTAAATCTCCCGCTTGGGATTCCTTTATTATCAACTAGAGAGATCTTCTGAGAGAAGCTTAATTCGATGTAAGAAGTAAGTGCAACAGGATCATTGCAGAAATTAAAGATTAACTAATGATTGCTAGGGATCGAAAACGAAACTAATGTATAGCTTTCAAGTTGATTTGTTGGGAGGAGTTTTTTCGTTTTGACCGATTTTATCTTATAACCCTCATTACAACCGTTTTATGATTTGCGAGTAATGGATGGTTATTTCCCTTCATGTGTTGACAACTGACCCACTATCAAGATTTCCTTTTCTTTGCTGTTGGGTCAGCGTCTGCATTGATAACAATATGGGCTCATGCTCTGCTTTGTACCATTCTGAGCTTACGCCGAGTTTCCGGACTTATGCTCGATCGGGGCCATGCTAATTTGGCATTTCCTTTGGTCCGGTTTCGTCTCGGCGGTCTGTATCCGGTCTAAACTAAACGAATAAAAGATTTCCCGCTAACCTTCTTCTAATTTGCAGCATTGTATTTTCAAATACGCGCCATACTTTTCCAGAAGAAAAACAAAAGGAGAGAGAGAGATATAGAGAGAGAAAAAGAACAAGGAGAGAAAACGAATGGGATGAGCGGATGCAATGCCTTTGGCAAGAGCATCTGCTCAATCTGCTACGAGGATCTAAAGCCGATCATCGAAGATCTTCAGGTCATCTTCATCTGCGGCCATGTCTTTCACGAGCTCTGGTTCGTAACTTTCTCTCTATCGGTCTTGATTCCGATCTTTTATTATTGTTTTGAAAACTATTTTGAATCTGATTCGTTCTGTGTGAAAACTTAGTCTTCAACAATGGTTCGAGTACTGTTCAAAGGCGAAGAGGAGGAGTTGCCCTGTATGCAAGCAGACATGTTGTCAGAAGAATGTCGGTCGGCTTTATTTCCAGTCAATCGGAGACCCGGACTCGATTCTCTCTCAGAAATCTCCCGGAGGAGGAGTAGACGGAGATCCGGAGACATTGCGAAGACAAGTGCGGAAGTTGGAGGGGAAGCTCTCGGGAATCACTTCGGCTTTCGAGCGTCAACAGAAGGATCTCCAAGAACTCAATGAGGAGGTATTTGATTCGATTAGGGTTAATGTTTCTGATTCTCTTTGTGTTTGTTGTTTATTTGGAGATTGCTGTTTCAGCTTTGTATCTGCAAGGAGAAGGCTAAGAAAGAGGCTCAACAGAAGAATGAAGCTTTGAAACAGAAAGAATCCATTAATATGCTGCTTTCTTCAAAATCTGAGGTGATTCGATCTTGTTCTACGTTATAATTTTTTTGTTTATGTAGTTTTGATTGATTGTTTGTTATAGGAACTTGTTAGGTCGTCTTTGGAGTGTTCCAGATTGCAGGATAGGAATCTGGCCCTAGCTAAAGAGCTCACCGCATTCAAATTGTAAGGGCTAATGTTGTACAGGTTGGGTAAAGTAGACATTATGTATTGGATTCTCTTTCATGATTTCACTCTGGCTATATGGTTATCTAGGGTTTCAGATTTGAGCCTGGAAGAAGATGAGGTCTTGAAGCTTGCTTCGTTTGGTAATGGTGCAAACAGCAAGGATACAATCGATATTCTGAAGAAATCGCTTGTCCTTCGTAACAAGTAATCTTCTTTGTTTTTCCTTTCAATTCCGAATTTGGATAGAATTGCTGGAGGTTTTAGCTGTTTCTGATGGCCCTTATATTATAAAATAAGTATAACCTGAAAATTAAGATACCAAGGTTAGAAAAGTTCTAGGTTTTCAAATAATAGATTGCATTTGTGAAATTGAAGGTGGTCTAACCAGAATTTAGGTAAGGGGGTTTATTTGAGAGAGTGGGAAGATGCTAAGCACTCACTCTCTCCCTGTTCAAGGTCATTTGGCCAATTTATTTAAATCTAAAACTAAGCTAACGTTAATAAAGAATCTATAAATTTCCTAAAATGTTTCTAAAAGATGAAAAATACTAAAATAATTCTAAAAATTGAAAATCTCTAAAATCATAAATGCATTAAAATACTTTAGCAAAATACTAAAAATAAAATAAAATACATCCAAATGAAATAAAATCCTAAAATACTAAAAATGCTAAAAGTTCTGAAATTCATCAAACATACTAATAAAAATCTAAAATATATAGGGCGTCTATGTGTTCAAAACACACTATTCAGCCTCCTTGGTGTGTTGTGTCAACTAAGGGGTTGTTAGTTATAACTTTGTATGAATTTTGTGTCTTTTAGGAAGAAGATTTAAAATATGATATCTGCTGTAACATAATCAACACAATATCAGTTCATAATGGCGAACTTTTTTCCAATGCGTTAAAAGATGATGTTAGAGAAAACTTAGTGCTTATTTTATGGTTTTATGTTTTAGCTGATACTGATATATATTGGAATCAGTTTGGGCTGATGCCAACCACTAGTGTGAGTCAGAATTCAAAAATTTTCAAGAGTGTAAGTGGATTCAAGTGGATTCAGGTTAGTAGGAGTCAATACTATATAACTCTGGATAGACGTTATTCTATGTTCAACAATATCAATTTTATTGAGGATGTTGAGATGGATGCGGGCAAAGAACAAGAATGAGGGAGAACCTAAGAGTAGTCTCAGTAGGAGATAAAATAAAGTCATTTAAGGTGGATTGTGCATACATGATGAAGAAAGTGGTGCCTTCGAAAAATGTGAGAATGTGCAAGTTGATGGATCTGAAAAGACTTAAGACCAAAAAGGATTTGGATAGAATTGGTGATAAGTGATTTGAAGATGCACAATCTAACTGAAGGTATGACTTTTTTGACAAATCAGGATGGTGGAATGGGAATTTCTGCTGTTGATCCCAACTAGATAAAATAAAGTTTTTTATCAATAGATTGATTGTTAAACATGAAATAATTTGACTTCAAGGAGTGGTTGTTGTACTCATTTACGATATTTTTTCAATTTTATTTTGATATATTCGTAACAAAATAGTAAACGTACTTTTTTTTTCGTCTTCTTCCTGCAATGTCTTTAACTTGTTTTGGTGCTGTGTGATGATTCTTATGTTGCATAGATGCGTCTCGACACTAATTTCTGTTACCTGTAAGAGTTTGACACAATAGATTCTGGTACAACCTACAGATTCATATGTATTCTGCATCACAAAGTTAACATCTGACATAGAGTATGAAGTTTTGCTATCACAAACACTTTTTAAATGGACAATGTTAGATTATTGAGCTCATTACGCCCCACATAATGTAATTGAAGATGTGGTTTTTGACAATGGAACATGATCTGTGTTGCTAGTTGGTAGTTGGGATAACTCATTTAAGAGGTTTTGAATTTAAATTGTGTTAGAATGATAACACGACTCACCTTTTTTTTGGGTGTTATATGGTGCTCCCAATGTTGCATCGGCGCTTTTAAACAGCAATGCACCCATAGTGGAAAGATGCTGGGATCTAACTCATAGACTTTGTCTTTTTTATCTTTGCATCACAAATTAACATCTAGCATAGATTATAGGCTTTATGTTTCCTACAAAATGTTTCTAACTCGAAAATATTAAATTATTAAACTCATTAAAAAAAACACTTTATTTCTATTTAAGGCAATTCATTAAGGTGCAGGTTTGTTTAATCCAACATACCCTGGGTTTAGTTTGTTTCCACTGCGTTATTTAAGTATCCTGTTGTGCCCACAAACCCTAGTATCTCTAATTCAGCAAATCCAAATGTAAACGTGTCAGATTCTGACACTTATACCTAATGCATCATAATTTGCTCTTCTTTTTTGTTTATCTGTGGTTTCACATGCATCTTATAGCATGTTAGAAACAAGTAATGTCATCGGACTTTGTATAATTCTTATTTTATATACAATTCACGTCAGCATGGCTTTTCACAGGAGTTACAAAGAATTGATGGCCCAGTGCAACCTTCTAGGAAGAGGGGAGACTCGTTCTCTCAAAAAGCTTGAGAAGGCTGAAGAGAAGATAAAGAAACTGAAGGTAAGTCCATAAAAGTCCTGTAAGCGATCTTTTATGCTATTTGATTCCCAATTTGACCGAGACGATCATTTGTTTTATGACCTTTCCAGACAAGGTTAAGGGAAGCAGAGACGACACTTGAAATGAAGGATAATGAAGTCTTGAGGGCATTAAAAGCTTCCAAGAAAACTAATAGTAATAAGGTTGATATAAATGGTTCAAAGTGCAACTCTAGCTCTCTACATATCAGTAAATGTTCATTAGAAGATCAAGTGGAGCAACCTGTTGTAACCTTGATGAATTCAGATCAAACTGGAGGCTTGAACGATAATACATTCCATTCAAATAAAACCAACAACTCTAAATTCCTCAAAGATATGGGTGTAAATACTTCTAAAGATAATGCAAGTACTGTTCATCTTGATGAAGAGAGAGGTTCTTATATCTTAATAGACGACGATGCTTCTGAAATTTCTACAGCTTTACATGAACGTTCCAGTTTTAGTGGGTCCGGCATTTCAAGGATGAAGGTAGCTTCTGATATCAAAAAAGAACCTCTAGAGCATGGACAAAGTGGTTCGGTAGATCATTTGGGTTCCAACACAGGTATCAAAAATGACGTGGGAGGTACAGATGCTACTACAGAGGAAGATGTAATGTTGCTTGATGACATTACGGAGATTGAACGTTTTCCTCCAATAAGTAAAGAGGGTCCTTGTTCTGTTCCCATTTCTCAACCAGGTTAGTCTTAATATTTAAACTTTTGATTTGTTAGGTGCTCTTTTATTAAACGCTTACAATGAATTGCATGAATCTTACGATTTAATCGTATGATTCATATGATTCTATTCTGCAACACCAAAGAAAAATGACCACTTCTCTTTTATTGAACAATTTTCCTTTTTCTCATATGATCCTTGTTTATATAGAATATCGTACTCTAAAACAATTAAATATACATAAAGATTTTTTTTTAAAACAATAAAAAGCGTTTTTCCTAAGAGAAATCCCAAAACCTAAACCCCAAACCCTACTACTAAAATTACTATGAATCTTATGATTTACAATTCGATTCTATCTAGCCCCTAACGATTTTTGATTCGATTCACGATTTGACAACCTTGGTTAGGTGAACAAGAATAATGAGTTAGAATTTGTCAAGAGCAGGTAGGTTCTAATATCATGCTCATAGACAGGTTCTCCATCTCATACAATAACACTTTAAAAGAGAGTACTAAATATTTATGAATTAATGTATGTATTTATGTATCTTGATATTGAAAAGATTTGCATTGTAGTGTTTCTCAACTCTAAAACCTACAGGAGATCTATCTTTTTCCGGTGGACTGCTTGGGCCTGATGGAGCAACAAGGTACTTAGGGAAATGGTGCAAGAGGGCCCAGAGCAAGGGATCAATAGGATCAAGTGCAAGCCCTGGGGACTTAATTGCTGTTGGTGCTGATGGAAGAGGTGGTAGAGTTAAAGTTTTAAGATCCCAAAATCAGTCATTGGTGGGTCTATTTTCAATTCTTTATCCAGCAAATTTCAGTTCTCAAATAATCAATATCTAATCCAAGCTAGCCTTTGTTGATCATTTACTATGTAGGATACGAAAGGAGGTCCATTGTGGCCGAAAAGATGCAAGTATGGAAACTCATCAAGTAGTCAGCAGTCTCGAGGTTGCTTGCAAATTGAGCACTTCTTTGGAAAGGCAGGTCCATAATAACTAATAAGGAATTGTTTTGGTGTATTAGTTGGCCTTTCTGCAATTAATATTTAAATGATGTATAGTTTTGATCAAAAAAGCAAAAAAACTGTCGATGTTTTCAGTTCTCTAATCATAGACAGGAAACAAATGGTGGATGCTTATAGTAGGTCTACAATTTTATGTAGACTTATTATTCTATGTTACGCAGGTACAGGTACGTGTGTCAGAGTCCGACACGGGTACAAGGTGTCATATTTAGCAAACCATAAAAGTAGGAATCAAGGACATGGGTACAAGGTGTTTTCTTTCTTTGGACACTGCATGGTTGTGTCGGTGTCCGAATCTGTGTCCATACGTATGGATGTAGGCTGACGGAAGTATCCATGTAACATAGCTTATATTGAACTCTAGCTCTAATTTGAGATTTTCTCAGAGTATCTGGTCATCAGTTTTATGTTTCTATATGTAACAAAGGCAACTACTTCATCTACATATCTGCTTTGATGCACTGGTATCTTTTACCTATGTTTTGCTGTACTTAATTCTTATAGTCTTAGGGTTTTAGCTTTGGATGGCCAAAAAAGACAGAGAGAGAACTTGTGTTTGGTGGTTTTCTTGATCAGACTGATTTTCAAAGTACAAATAGTCCTATAGGCCATAACTCAACTGAACTTCTATCAAACCATTGACAGGATAACCAGGATCAAGTATTAAGCTTTTCTTTTTGCTCTGACAAATTGAAGAGGTAGTTCACTGATTTAATGGTCTAAACTCGTGCATTTTTTGCAAAAAGAAGTGGTAAGAAATTATTTTTCTTGTAGGTTGTGTCTTACAATTGTTACAAATTAAGGCTGTGTTTGTCCTAGCTTCTATAAGTTCTTATTGTAGCTTATATAAGCAATTTGTAAAATTAAATGTGTTTGGTAGCACTTATGGGTAAGTGCTTACCCATAAGGAGATGCTGCTGAGAGCAGCTTCTCTCAAGCTCTTACGCTTTAAGCTATTTCATAACTTCTGTAATATTTTTAAAATACCTATTTACCCTTAAACTTTTGTAAGTACTCAAGTAAATGTTATTTCTAAACTTTAATAATATTTTTATAATAATTATTTTATCTCTAAACTTTCATAAGCACTTAAATAAATATGTTTATTAAGTGCTATTTTCTTCAAATAAGCAGTTTATTGTTGCTGTGGATAAGTGCTCACATTGAGCAACTTATCCAATGACACAAGCCAGGCCAAACGCAGCCTAAGATTGAAAAGAAGAGATAAGCTTACTTTGCCCTTACAACCATGGGATCACTTTATTATATTGTGTACAAAGAGATTTTCTTGATGGGACTGATGTTTAAAAAGTCGGACCGTGTATCGAACCAATGAGGAAGTTTGTCTGTTCAATTGACACTTCAAACTAAGACAATTAAGAGACTTTGTTCATGAAGAATTTGTGATGCTTGACCCGCTTTAAGTCGTCGATCGAGATCAAGCCACTTAAAGGGGCGTAAATCGTGCGAGTATGTGTCGATGTCGCGTGTTGATCACTTCGCACTGTTTGGGGTTGGATAAGATTTTGTCTGGACACGCGGGACGCCTCAACTATCTGCCTAAACTTCGCGCAGCCGTTCAGACGGTGCTACGCCTATGCTCAACAAACATAAGAAAGAAGAGGGAGAAAGGGGAGAGAGCCAATGTAAAGAAGTATACAGAATTTTTTACGTGGTTTGACAATACGCCTAGCCCATGGGGGTTGCCTCGTATGAGGTCATTTTTCACTATTTAAAAATACATGGAATACAATGAACACCCCAATCATATGGGGGATGAAGGATATAAGAAATAAATGAGGGAGATAAAGAGATAGAGAGATGGAAGGAAAGAGATACTTCCTTCTGTAGTGTTCTTCTTCTATTTTTTCTGATGTTCAAAGCCTTTTTCATCCTCCAGATTTTTCCTATCTTTTTTCCAATCCTTTCTTTTGTGTTGAAGTAGTATTTATATAGCCTTGTCTTTACTTGGTCTCTAAGTAAACTTGGCTTAGAAGTCTTAAGTGAGAGTATGACATGTAGATGGTGAATCACCATGTAGATAGCTCATATAAATATTTGATAGGTGAGTCACATGTAGATATTTTATGAGAAATATTTGAAAAATATCTAATGGAAAGTGAGTTACATGTAGATAGAATATAACAGTCAGGTCGGACTAGTTAGACCGGATTGGATTGGGTCAGACCAAGTTGGGCTGGGTTGGGGTCGAGTCGAATTGAATTGAACCAAGTTGGGCCGGTTGGGCTAGGTTATACCTGGTCAAACCGGATCGAGTGACCCATTAGGCCAAGGGTCTATAGGTCAAGCAGGTTAAGCAAGTGACATGTGGTCAAGCAGGTGACACGTGGCTATTTAATTAGGTCACGGGATCATCAACATCAGATACCTTTTTTGTTTTTTTGATGAAAAGATATGAAGTTTTTTTAATTGATAATTGAACTTTCTATTACAATTCAGCATATGTTTATCATTGTCAAAGCTTGGTATTAACCAACTTGCATTGAGTTTGTTTTGGACTGCCTTTTTCGCCAAGAGATGCACCATGCCATTGCTCCTTCGAGCGGTATGTTGAGCTAATGGATGGAGTTGGAGGCTGTATTTGACCCGGATTGTGGTTTTGGATAAGCACTCGCTGGATTAGTGACTCAATGGGAGCATTTATCCATGACATCAATAAGTTGCTTGGTTTGAAAAAAAAAAAGAATGACTTAAATACCTTGACAAGACGAATTTATAAAAATATTCTTAAAATTTAGGGACAAAAATGTAATTTTTATGAAGCTTAGTAGTGATCAGTGTTAGAAGTGTCATTTTCAAAGTATCGTTAATGTTTATAAATCACTTCCGGCATAAGTGGTAAGGGAAGTGAAGTTGTTGAGAGCAATTTCTCTTTATGGGTCATCTTCTTCTTTTGCTTATGGGATAAGAATATAATTTTTATGAAGCTTAGTAGGGTTCAAGGTTATAATGTCATTTTCAAAGTATCATTAATGTTAAATCACTTTTCGCATAAATGATTTGGAGAATATGGGCCATCTTCCTCTATTGGTTGTGGGTAAGAACTTATTGTTCATCATTATCAAACATATTTAGGTGCGCCGGCTTATGTTTATGAATAAGCACACATTGGATAAGTTGCTCAATGTGAGCACTTATCCACAGCAACAACAAACTGCGTTTGGTAAATACATTTATTTAAGTACTTATGAAAGCTTAGGGGTAAAATAGGTATTATAAAAATATTATTAAATTTTAGAAATAACATTTATTTAAGTGTTTATGAAAGTTTAGGGGTAAATAGGTATTTTAAAAATATTACAAAAGTTGTGAAATAGCTTAACGCATAAGAGCTTGAGAGAAGCTGCTCTCAACAGCTAGGGGTGTAAACGAGCCGAGCTGAGCCGAGCTTTGCCCAGCTCGGCTTGGACTCGTAAAAACTGGACAAGGCTCGTGCTCAGCTCAAACTTGGTTAAAAATTCCGGGCTCAGGCTCGGCTCAGGCTCACTATTTTTTTTCAAGGCTCAGGCTCAGCTCACAAAAGCTCGGCTCGTGAAAAGCTTAGCTTGACTCACGAGTCTAAGCTCAAGCTCGGCTTGTTGATAGTGAGAGAGACTCCATCTTTTCCAACATGTCGACGGCACCGTCGACGCTGCTAGGGCTGAAACGACGGCGTATCGCTTCTGATTGGCGTTGATCTTTTGGTGCCAATGGCGCCAGATCTTGGTTGGGCAAACATTCGTCCGCCGCGACACGTATTGCCAAAGGCTTCCTGACCGGCACGGTGGGTATTGCAGCTAGGAACATGGGGAATTCGGGAAACAACACATCCGGTACCCCAGGACTCGGCGACAGTTTGGTGACCGGCGCATTTGCTGACGACGTAGGCTTGACGGCTGTTTTTGAGATATTCGAGTCAACGAAGTTGACGATATCAGGACGGATCGATGCTTTCATGACGTCCGGGAGGGGGAGAGAGTTTCCTCTATCGGTCGCCATGTCGCCTTCCAGTTGCTAGACGGTGACCAGAGGTCGAACTGCGGCGACCGCCATTGAAGTTTGTGCTTGTGTGTGTGCGAGAGAGAGAGAGAGAGGAAACTAGGGTTTTGAATAGATGAACAAAACATAGGGTTTGGTTGGTTTTATATGGAACAAATGTAACTACAATTATGAAAATGCCACACCATTCTTCTGATATCGGACCGGGACTGATCCGGCCAAGTTCTCTCCGGCTCAAACCGATTCAATACCAGTCAAGATTGCAAATGGTTTGATTTAATTCTTCGTTTGATATACTTTTGCACTTTTTCACAATTATGATAAATTTATATGTGATATATGAGACCAAGCCGAGCCTACCTAAGCTCGGCTCAAGCTCGTTAAAATAATGAGCTTTTATTTGGGCTCAGGCTCAGCTCGCGAGCCTAAATATTGAGCTCAAGCTCGGCCAAGCCCGAGCCTGAGCCGAGCTCCTTATGTGTAGCCTTCTTCTAGCGCTTATGAGTAAGTGCTTACCCATAAGCGCTACCAAACACATATTTAATTTTAAAAAGTGCTTATATAAGCTATAA
>JAUPMG010167882.1:0-10660 GCA_031762675.1 Pachysandra terminalis
GATGGATGGAGATACTCTTTCCTCTAGAGAAAATATGGAGATGAGAATGTTTGAATGTAGATACTATATTCTCTAGAAAAAACATGGAGATGAGAATGGTTGGGTTGAGATGGAGATGAGACTTTGTTGGCAACACAGTCGTTACGTAAAAAAAAAGAGTGGAAAAAAAATTTAGGTGAAGTGAAGCCCGACCTTTTCCAACATCTTTGAGAGATTTTTGGCGGGAAGTCAAAAAAGAGAGGAACCAAAATTTACAACAAAAATAAATACATAACGCTGTTACGTTATATAATTTTTTCTGCAAAAAACATAGCCTTGAGTACTCTCCTTTTTCCTTCGTACCCTTCTATAACATTGGTACCCCTTACCTGTGCACGTAGCAGCGATCCAACGGCGCTATATGGATCGCTGTAAATAGTTTGCTGTAGAGGATGGGAAGCGCCAATCGAGCGAGAGAGAGAGGGAACATATGGTGTCATTGTAGATGTGAGTCCGCACGGATTGACAGCCTCGTGCTCGGTCGAAGCAGGTCCCAAGGAAATGAAGAACTGTCGAGAAATCCCTAAAAGTGCTGAGGTAGGGTTCTTGATCTCTTCCTCAATTTCTTCTGTTAACCTGTTTTATTTGATGGGTTTTTGTTATTTTTCTTTCTTAGTTCTTTCCATGAGATTCTTATCTCTTATTCTCAAGAACTATCATTTCAAGAAACCCTAGAAACTGAGTTTTTGATTCTATATTCTAGATATGAATTTGAGCATTCTATATTCATGGTCTTGATCTGGGTTAAATTTTTTGTTTTTGGTTTTCTCTTCGTGATGTTGATTTTGGATGTAGGGTTGAGATTGATCCAACACGAAAAAGGAAAGAAAATTGGGTGGAAATCACAAACTAACTTGTGTATTAATTACCAGGATTAAATACAAATTTTATTTGGGTCTTCATGATAAACTCGGAAAATATTGAAAGATTGATGTATAGTTATTTGTTCTTTGTACTTTTATGCTTTTCTGTATAGTAATATGAAATGTTTCAAGACATCCCATATAGCAATCGGTTACATTTCTTCAAGTTCGATTTGATATGCGCAAGACTCGCATTTGATTGGCATGAAGTAGGAAAGGATGAGCTGCAAAAGGCCTTGGTAGATTACTAGAAATATTAGTACACAATGCAATAGAGCTCTTATGTTCATTTTGTAGGAATTTTATTTGCTTATCATAGCTGAGGATTATAGCTTCAATCTTGTAGTGGTGACATTCCTGCACATCACCCATAGTTTAAGAATGACTTGAGCTCTCCGAGCTTGGATGGTCGGTTTTAAGCCTCTTTTACCGAAAATAAAAATCCTCTAAACAAGCAATCCATCGTGGATTCAAACTGATTTTCCTCAATCTTACCCATTGAGTAAATATTTTTGAGTCTTGCCCAATCTTATCCTATCTGCTTGTCATCTCTTCACATGGAATAAAAATTAGATGAGCAATCTAAACATTCATTTATCCATTTTTGAATTCATTTTTGATAACAATCACCATAATGCGTACCTTCTTGTCAAGCCTTGATCAGTCTCTAAGTCAACTTCTTTTTAAGCCTTTGACAAGTCTTTAAATTATCATCTTGTTAAGCCTTTTGACGTGAGTTTCTAAACAAACACCTCTTCCTCATTGATCGAACAATTCCCCGTTCTAGATATCCTTTGAAAAGTTTTTCCTATTACTTAGTATGTTGTTTCTTATGCCTTTAATACTTCATATTCTCACTAATTGGTTTCCAAAAGCATTTCTTGGGCAAGATGTTAATAATCAGTCTAAGAGGTAATACCTGCTTCTCATCCACCAATCACTTCTGCTTTACTCCGCATCCTATACAAAGTTTTGAAGCTTTTCCAGTGTGTTGGAACCAGCATTTCAAAGTGGCTTAAGATAACTGGGTGGATGTAAAGCGACTTTTCTGAGAATGACATGGCTGAATCTGTATTTAATCCTTCTGTGATTATCAGTCAAGTTCTATTTCACTATAAACTTAGACCTAATTTTTCATTACGATAGAAAAAGAAAAATAGCCTTTTAATGAACAATAGCATTCTATTAAGAGAAGTAAAGGATATAAGCAAGAGGGCCAATAATATCTAAGGCTAAGCCGAAACAAGATAACAAATCAAAAGGACAACTATCCTCCCTCTTTAAATGCAAAATCCCAACCTCCACAATATATCTACATGCACCTGCTTTTTGCAAGGTTATCAACTAACACATTAGCCAATCTATGCTCCTTAACGATTGAGATATTCATCTTTGATTCCATAGATATTGCCAAATTTATGATGTAAGAAAGCCTCTAAGAGCTGCTAGGTTGTTTGTTACCACTTGACATAAGAGTCCCCTTCTACTTCCAATCAATCCAAAGTACGCTTTGAAGCATCTTTAATCCAAAAGAAGAGGTAAAACCTCATCCCTATCAGAACTTCCCACTCCTGTAAGCTGTGTGTGTGGGTAGGATTTTACAGTCAGTTAGCTGTAAAATCCTTAAAGCTGCGTTAACTTTAGAAATAGCAAAGGGAGAGAGACGTCACGGCTGTTGTCCCTTGTTTTATTTTTATTTTTTGATGAATATTGTCTCTTGTTGTTTGTAAGTATTCTTCAAGTTTCAAGAACACCGTAAATATTTCTTGGTACCACCCATATTACACCAAGCTTATCAAGAGCAAAGCACCACACTCTGGATGTAAAGGACAGTGAACTAACAGAGATGGTCAACGGATTCCTTGCTCCTTTCACATAAAGAGCACCTGTTCAGAATCATCCAATTTGGTGAAATTAGTTGATGCACAGTTAAGATTCTGTCTACTGCCGCCCTCCAAAATCCCTATTATTCCTAAAAATCTTTTAAAATCCCCTACAGGCTTTGATCAGACCATATATAGTTGGTTTCCACAACACATGGTTAGATGTGGAAATCCGCTTAAGTTTTGTGATGACCTTCAATTTCTCATAAAATCAGCCACTGACATTGTTGAACTCCCATCTAGTTGGTTTCACAACACATGGTGAGATGTGGCAATTTGGTTTAGTTTTGTTACGGCTCTCCAATTCCTCATAAAATCAGCCACTGATATTGTTGAACTCCTTATAGGATGTAAGCCAATGGTTCACCATCAATTTCACTTTATCTATGTTGGACTAAGCCTGAGACACCTTTTCCTAAAATATTCTTGCACTGATTCTAATGCAAGCCACTTTCAGAATAGCTTGAAACACTGATAATGGGGAATTGTAATTGATAGGTATCATCTCTCTCTCTCTCTCTCTCTCTCTCTCTCTCTCTCTCTCTCTCTCTCTCTTTCCCTCTTGTTGCCACTCCCCCTATGGGGAGACACGGATTCGATTCCCATACCCTTTCCATCCCAATCATTTTTTGAGGCGTTGTCCTACCAACATCCCAAAGATCAGGAGGACCTCTCTCTCTCTCTCTCTCTCTGCAATCACACCTATATATACATATACATACATACATACATACATATATATATATATATATCAAAGTATGTGTTATGTGTATATTTCAGCCACTCTCTCTCTCTCGCTCGCTCCATCTCTCTTTTTCCCTCTTGTTGGTATCTCCACGCTAATGGTCACTCGACCACTCCCCCTATGGGGACACACAGGTTCGATTCCCAGACCCTCTCCATCCCAATCATTTTTTGAGGCGTTGTCCTACCAACATCCCAAAGAACAGGAGGACCTCTCTCTCTCTCTACAAACACACCTATATATATCAATGTGTTATGTGTATATTCCAGCCACACTGGGACTGAGACACGGCACCCAGATTCCTACAGGAGGCAGCAATGGGGAATTTTCTGCAATGGGCACGACGCAATGTCGTTTTTCAAATTTCTAAAGAGATAAGAAAATTCTTGCTTGATATATATAGCAGTTTTTATTCCTACTTGAAAATATTTTCCTTTTTTTTTTCTCTCCCATGTTCTACTACATATCATGCTTTGTTTTTATCAATGGATTTTGTTTATTATTTTATTGCACTTGATGTTGTATTTGATTTCTCTATTCACATTATTTAGGTTCTAGCATACATGTTCATCCCTTTGGTTTTAAATCTTGCTCTCAGTTAGTAGATCTGAACTGTCTTAATGTTTGGAGAGTTTGTTTACTTCAATAGAGTAAATCACTATTGCTAACTATCCAAGTCCACATTCATCATGTTAGAGATCCCGGCCAGGTCAAAGTTCAATTGGGATAGGGTTGTATGCCGTGCAATGTGGTAAATGCACAAAATGGAGGTTGATTCCAACTCAAGAAGAGTACGAGGACATCAGAAGTAGATTTACAGAGGATCCATGGCTCTGCAACAAGAAGCCTGGTGTCTCATGTGAGGACCCAGCTGATATCGAGTATGATGCCTCTCGAACTTGGGTCATGGACAAGCCAAACATTCCAAAGCCCCCGGATGGTTTTAAGAGAGGGTTGGCAGTCAGAAAAGACTATTCTAGACTGGATTCCTACTATGTAACGCCCACAGGGAAGAAAGTAAGAGCACCTGCAGAAGTAGAGAAATATCTAGAGGCAAATCCTGAATATCAAGGGGTCGTGTCTGTTTCGGACTTCAATTTCGCAGTCCCGAAGATAATGGAGGACACAATTCCTAGCAATGTAGAGGGAAAGGGTTCTGCAACTGGAAATAAGAGGTCGAAAACATCAAAGATGGATGAGTTTTAAGAATCTTGCTGGGATGGGTTTCGCCTGATTTTGGAGTTTATTGCTTCATGACAAGTTTTATGGTCCCCCATAGTTTTATTTCATTTTGTAATCAGGTCATTGACCCCGGTAGCTTTTACTCTTGCTTTTGGTTGTACATCAGTGAGAGGAATTTTATGCAAAACTGTATCCTAGGGGGATACACTGGGTGACACGTATGGCTGTAAATTTACACGCTCTTGCGATGATTTTTGTTAAATCTTGTTTCTGTTGTGACAACTGCAGCATCACCTTTCATATAGAAATATTATACACTAGTTTATGGCTACCCATGTAGTTTCATTAATTGTGTCTTTGGTCACAGACTTTTGCTTTGCTTCATATATACATCCTAGTTTACCAACTTCAGATTTGAATTTGTCTTGATTACCAGTAAAAGCATTTATTTTAATTGCCAGGAAATTGTGTAAAGTGAACTAAATGAGATTAATATGACCTTCATGTCAAGAGTCTCTTTTCAAACTAGTGAAAATGTGATGATGCAAAGATGTGTAAATCTAGCATTGAGAATATGTTCAATAATGATCAATTTTCACCTCTAAAGCACCAAACCTGATGTTTATGTGTCGAGATCTCTATGCAGATGGGATGAACTTCAGAAATAGCCGGCGGAGCCACCATGAATCATCTGCAATAATAGTGGTTCTGGTTATACTGTATGTGGCTTCTTGCCTTGGTTGCTCCACCTTTTTGTGTAGGAGATCAATGGATGTTTTAAACTTGTTTTTTTTTTTTTTTTTTTGGGTTAGATTTGAACTTGCTTTTTATGTGGTAAGATTTGTTTTCTCTGAAGCTCAGTAGGGAAAAATTTCCTGGTTAAATTGTGTCTTTATAGGCATTCTTTTGGTTCATGAATGCTATGATATTTGAATTGTTTACCTTACTTTCAGAAAACAAACTGAACAAGAACATCCCTAGAGTGAACAGTTGGAAACTTGTAAATAAAGTGAATAGTGGGCAAAATTATTTTGCAACTATTTTGGAGTGTTGGAATTTAAAAGGATATAATTTTGCAAAAAATTATTCATGGATATGGGATTTTTAAAGAATGCCACGGGTCGGATCGGGTTGGGTTTTTGTGGGTTATAAATGGGTTCAAGCTTAAACAGGTTGGGTTCGGATTGATTCGTATTTTAGACAGGTTGATAAAACCTAAACCAATTAATAAACGGATCAATTCAAATCTATTTAATCAGGTTGGATTTGGGCGGGTTGGTTCAAAAATGGTCAACTCTTAGAGATTTTATAAAAATAAATATATAATTACAAGAAAAAATTTGGTGAATATTCATTTTAGTACATGTTAACCAAACATTTATATTAGGTCAAAACTTGTTTTGTTACATGCTAAGTTGTTAACCAAACGTGACCAAGAACCCTTCAAACTTTAGTTCCTAGAATGGATTTAGGAAATTGGTTCCTGATCCAGATTATCAGCCAAACGAGACCTTACATGTTAGCAATGTAATCCCTCCACGTGGCAAAAAAGAAAAGAGTAGTCATTTGCTTCTGCGTTGAACTGAAGCACAACCCCTCCCTTCCGAGTTCTTCTTTCTTGCCCTAATGCGGTTATGCCCTATTTCTCTGATCCTCACATACAAGAACCAGGTTAAGATATTCTTGAAGGTCTGAGCTATGGCGGATCTAATAATGGAAGACGCCATTCAACGTTTCCGCTCACTCGTTCTCACAGACTCTTCGTCTCGAAGTTCCCCCGGCGCTTCAACGTTGCAAAACAGCCTCATCGGAACGGTTGTGGATAACAGGCGATTCTCGATGGAAGAAGTTGCAGAAATGTTGGATTCTCAATGGCGTTTCAAAAGAATCGTCAAAATATTTAGCAGACCAGATGGAATCGGTAAGGATCGGATCTACGAATAGATCACGTCGATCTTACTTTTACCAGTTTTAGAATAATTGAAGAAAATCTAAGGAATAAATAACCAATCTTAGAATAATTGAAGGAAATTTAAGGGATAGATAACGAAAAGTGAACTTTGAAGAATAATTTTGGATAATTTTCATATATCTCCTCCTTCATCTCTTACATGAAATTTAAATACAAAAAATAAATAACAAAAGATAACTGCTTCCGCCCTTTTCTCCCTCTACACCCCACGTTCACACACATAAACAACACTAACTTTCTCTTCAAACAAAGAGTCATGACTAACTAAAACTCTTACTGAAATTAACTACATGAGATAACGGAGAGTATTCTTCCCACTAGAAGAAGAATACTCTCCACTTCTCTACGTTAACTACTACTAACCAACTCCCATGTACAGCTAGAAAATTCCTCCAGGATCAATAATAGTATTGCCACGTGTCCTCCATGAAATGTGCACATAACAAAACCCCTCATTTAGACAACTTTGTCCTCAAGGTTGCAATTAGGATAATCATTAATAAATTTCTGGAAGTGATCAATAATAGTATTGCCACGTGTCCTCCATGAAATGTGCACATAACAAAACCCCTCCTTTAGACAACTTTGTCCTCAAGGTTGCAATTAGGGTAATCATTAATAAATTTCTGGAAGTGGTTCTGTAACTAAATCTGGTTCCAGTTTGGCGTCCTTTACGGCGATAATCTCAACATCACCTTCCATTTGAGGAGCTATTTCCACCATGAGAAGCTTTTGAATTTTGCACCGGTGACCCATCGTTCATCTTTCATCACAATTGTAGCAGAGATTCTTATCTCTTCTTTCTCTCAACTTCGCCTGAGATAATTTCTTAATGATGGGGTTGTTAGTTTTAACCGCCTCTGTATCACTAAAATGACTAGGACGGTTCAAATCGAACCCTCCAAACTTCTTGCGGGCATTGATATTCTCTTCCCGAAGCTTGGATAAACCAATAGCATCAGAAAGATTTGTGGGCTTGAACATCTGTATAACCACACGAATTTCATCCTTTAGTCTGCTAATAAAGTAACTCACCATGAAAGTTTCACCGAGGCCTTCAGTTCGGTTGGACAAAGCTTCAAATATAGTTTGGTACTCTTCGACTGTGGAAGTTTGTCGGAGTTTGGTGAGAGCGGCAACTGGGTCCTCGAAGCCGGTCGGTCCGAACCGCACTTCTATGGCTTTAGCAAACATGGTCCAATCAGTAATTGCTCCAGAATTTTCCATCCATCGGAACCATTGAAGTCCCCGACCTTCCAGATGGAATGATGCAATCAAGACCCTTTGATGAACAGGGGTTTGATTTAGTGTAAAGAACTGTTCAGCACGGTAGATCCAACCCGAAGGATCCTCACCGTCAAAACGTGGAAAATCAAGCCGTGTAGTACGGGTTTGAATTCCAGCCGAGTCAGTATTTGTGGCAGTATTTGATGGGGGCCGTTAATTGGCTGAAGTTTCTCCGCGATCAGCTAACACGTTGGTAAGGTTGTGATGGATATCATTTAGAATCAATCGTTGGGTTTTTGATTCTTCCTTGAGTGTGTTTAGCATACGCCGGTGCTCATCGGAAGTCTCTCGCAATTGGCCAATGGATTCATCCAATCGGGACATTCGGGTTCCTTCAGCCATGGCAGGTTCGACTGCTCTAATACCACTTGTAAGGATCGGATCTAGGAATAGATCACATCGATCTTTACTTTTACCAATCTTAGAATAATTAAAGGAAATCTAAGAGATAGATAACCAATCTTAGAATAATTGAAGGAAATCTAAAAGATAGATAACGAAACGTGAACTTTGGGGAATAATTTTGGATAATTTTCATATATCTCCTCCTTCATCTCCATGAAATTTAAATACAAAAAATAAATAACAAAAGATAACTACTTCCTCCCTTCTCCCTCTACACCCCACGTTCACACACATACACAACACTAACTTTCTCCCCAAACAAAGAATCATAACTAACTAAAATTCTTACTGAAATTAACTACATGAGATAGTGGAGAGTATTCTTCCTACTAGAATATCTCCACTTCTCCACGTTAACTACCACTAACCAACTCCCATGAACAGCTTAGAAGACTCCTCAAGGATAAGTAATTGTATTGCCACGTGTCCTCCATGTGCACATAACAGAATCCTACTCTTCATTTGTGAAGACGACGAAGATCGAGCAACACTCTTATCGCGATCTCCATGGTCAATACGAGGAACGTTGCTAGCTATTCGACCATGGCAATCTGGGATTCTTCTCTCCAGAGGATTCAAGTTCAACACGGTTTCTGTTTGGATAGTGTTTCTGGGGTTTGCCCCTAGAGCGTTTCACTCGATCCTTGATTCAACGACTTGCAGCGGTGGCTGGTGAAGTAGAGAAAATTGATGTGAACGAGGAAGAACCAGTTCCTCGGGCTCGTGTATGTATTTCGGTGGACGAACCGGTAATCCCCATTGTGTATCTGCCTAGTGTAGACCCTAACAATCCACTGATCGAAGTTTCTTACGATTACGAGCGGGTGGAATGGATTTGCACCCGGTGTGGGGTTATCGGACATACTTTCAGGTGATGCCGGAAGCTGCGGGGAGATATTGACGCTGCAATTGAACGGCGGCTTCAGAAGCGATGACCGGGCCGGATATGGAGCGGATTGAGTTCCGGGATTTGCCAATGTATACAAATAGGAACATGGGCCACAGGGTAGCTGTCAACCGGCTTATGGCCGAGGTTAGTTCCCCCTCAAACCCCATCTCTCTTAGAACAGTCTGATTTCTTTTCTATGCATTGATGACTTAATTATATACTCAATCGTCTCTTAGAACAATCTGATTTCTTGTCGATGACTTAATTATATATTCAATCCATCTAAAAAGACGGTAGTTGCCCTGTATTGTTTAGTCCGCAACGCAACCTTTTGCATGAATACCAGGATGCTTATGAATTATTTGATCTGGGATATATAATGGTAACATCTTTACTTGGACACATAAACACCACGGTGCCAATCTTATCTGTGACTGTCTTGGTCGACCTCCATATTATGAATGGTGAAGGGCGTTATGGGATGCTCTTCTTCAATAGGATATGATCATGCGCCCCTGATGTTAGATCTGTATCGTAATTGATACAAGAAAGTCAACAGACTAGTACGATTAAAAAATATGTAGCTTCGACACCCCCCAACTGTAAAAAATTATAGTAAATTCTGCTTGGCAAAAATAGGTGATGGGATCTATAAAGTTTGCTCTCAAGGAGAAATTAAAGCAAACTAGAAAAGATCTGAGAAAGTGGAATAACGAAGCATTTAACAATCTTCGTACTTGAATAAATGAACTAAATGGTAAATTGTAAGTGGACAATTCAATGTACCAGGAGGTTGAAATGAGGAGAATGATGAAAAAGCGGAAGAGCTAAAAGAGATGTACCACTAAGAAGGAATTCATTGGAAACGATATTCTGAATTTAATGGTTAAAGGTAGGGGATCACAATACCAAGCTCTTCCATGCCACGACTATAAATAGGCAGATTCATAATTGAGTGATATGGATGAAAAGGCTGGATGGGATGGACACATATGATTCTCAAAAAATAGGGAACCTTGCCACCAAATACTTCTCAGATTTATTCACCTTTACTAAGCCACAGGAGATGGAAAGGAAGTTGGACTGTATAATACATAAATCAAGCCATGTATCTGAACCTATTAGTGAAAAGGAAATACAAGAAGTGGCTTTCCTGATTGGTCCCGTGGCACAACAAGACCCAGCACAACACTACTCGTGCTGGGCTGCACCTAGGTATCCCAAAATTGGGCGTAGCACTAGTTGGTGATAATGTGATAAATGCCTAGCATTTAACATTTTAACCTAGTTATTCATGTTTATTAGTCTTTCTTACCGGGCTTAATTGAGAGAATTGATGCTTTTATGTTTATTTTCAGGTTTGGTGAAGAATTAAGAAAACAGGCTTAAAACAAG
>JAUPMG010167893.1:0-24319 GCA_031762675.1 Pachysandra terminalis
TCATATCTGATGTGAGTGAAACTAGTTCCCATGTGGAGTTGTCATGGAGGGCATCGATCTCCTCTTGCATAGCTGCAATCCAACCAGGGTGCTTAAGAGCATCATGAATATTGCTAGGCTCGACGGGAACAAGAGGGGATCTTATGACCGAATGGGTCAGCCCGACTTGGGTTTTCCCTCTTGTTTTCATGGGATGGGTGTTGACCTCAAGATATCGTCCGGAGGTGGTGTGGGGTTGAGTCAACAGTGTGCTAGAGTTAGGAATAGAGGTGACGACCCGTATTAAGGGGGCTAGTCAGACTCGTGATATTGTTTGAGTTGGCCATCCCATTGGATGGACCATTCCCATGATCCGGTTCACCATTATTTGAGTCGTCCACATTACTCGGTTCACCATGATCCGGTTCACTATGATCTAGGTCACCATGATCCGGTTCTGGAGAGATAGGGTGACCGTTTGGGGATTGCCCTTGGATTTCGGTTGTGATGGTAGTCTCAATATGTTCATCCTCATCTATGGTGAAGGGTACGACTTGAGTGTTGGTGTGGGTTTTATCAATGATCTCAATATCACAATTCCATTCTTCATAAGTGTATAATTCCATGTTGGTATTCTGAGAGATGAGATTATCACAAGGAGTGTTAGAAAGAGGAAGCATTGTTTCATCAAATATAATATGTTTAGAAATATAAACACGACCATTTTTTTGGAAAAAGGCACCGGTATCCTTTATGGATAGTGCTATATCCAATAAAGATACATGAGAGGGATTGTGGAGAAAATTTGTTTTTCCCGTAGTCCCTCAAGTAAGGGTAACACCTACAGCCAAAGACTCTACGAGATGTGTAGTCAGGGTGTTTTCCAAATAAGAGTTTAAAAGATGAGGTCATATCTAATTTTCTTGAGGGTAACCGATTGATTAGAAAAACGGCAGTCTTGAAGGCTTCAACCCAAAGGTTTTTGGGTAGGCCACTGTGGAATAACATTGAGAGCCCGAACTCGACAATGTTACGATGTTTTCGTTCTACAATACTATTTTGTTCTGGTGTTTTTGGGCAAGAGATTTGTCTTAATATTCCCTTTTTAAGAAGGAGATTTGTCTTAATATTCCCTTTCCTAGGATTTTCCCTGTCTGTTGATTCTTAATCACAAAACCATTAGAGTTAAATTCAAAAATACAAGAGGAATCATATGATAGTTGACTAACAGATAAGAGATTCTTAGTAATTTTTGGCACAACCAACACATCATTTAACTGTAAAACTCCATGTGTTGTTGGAAGTGTGGTCCTTCCAATATGTGAGATGGTCAGGGTATTTCCATCTCCTATCAAGAACAACAAGTTTGGATCGTAGAAGACTAAAGTGGGGTCCATTGAGTGGTTTAGTGAGAACATCTGCTATCTAATCAACCGAAGAAACGAATCGAACTTGTAAATATTTTCTCGCAACTTTATCACGGATGAAGTGGTGATCTATTTCAACATGCTTCGTCCTAGCATGGAACACTGGATTGACAACGAGATATATGGCGCTGATATTGTCACACCAAAGTGTGGGCACTTTTGGAAGATACAGATGAAGCTCAGACAGTAGTGGTTGAATCCAGATTAATTTGGCTGTGGCAAGAGCAAGCCCTCGATACTCAGACTCTGTACTGGAACGAGCTACAGTATGTTGTTTGTTGGATGTCCATGAAATAAGGTTTGGGCCAAGAAAGATACCATAACCGCTTGTAGATTTCCGGTCATCAGGATAACTTGCCCAATCAGCATTAGAAAAACAATGGAGAGAGTGATCATTTGATTTACGAAGGAGAAGCCCAGAATTGATAGTATGCTTCAGGTAACGAAGTATACGTTTGACAGCACTCCAATGTATGTCGGTAGGGGAGTGCATAAGTTGGCAAACCTTGTTCATCGAAAATGCAATATCTGGGGGAGTGAATGACAAGTATCGCAAAGCCCCAACAATACTACGATACTCAGTAGGATTGGGAAGCAAAGTACCCTCAAAAAGAGATAAGATTCTGCTAGCCGTCATTGGGGTATTACATGATTTAGCACCCTCCATCTTAGTACGCCGTAGTAAGTCCAGAATGTATTTGGATTGTGACACAAATAATCCATCAGTTGAACAAGTAGTAGATATACCCAAAAAATATGAAAGGTCACCTAAGTCCTTAAGGGAAAATTCCTCACCAAGTTGATGAATAAGAGACGAAATGAGTATAGAATCTGATCCAGTTATGATGATATCATCAACATAGATGAGAATATAGGTAGTAGCTTGAACAGATTTCTTGATGAATAGTGAAGAGTCGGACTTAGACCCAAGAAAACCAAGTTCCATAAGGAAAGAGCTTAAGCGAGGGAACCATGCTCGCGGGGACTGTTTAAGACCATACAGGGCTTTCCGAAGTTTACACACATGTGTAGGATTCAGTTGGTCAACGAACCCAGGTGGTTGAGCCATAAATATAGTCTCCTTAAGGTTTCCATGGAGGAAAGCGTTAGAGACGTCTAATTGCCGAATAGACCAGTTATGGGATACGGCAAGAGACAGGATTGTGCGAACTGTAACCGGTTTAATAACCGGGCTAAAGGTTTCACACTAATCGATACCCAGTTGTTGATGAAAGCCCTTGGCAACTAGCCGTGCCTTGTATCGAACGATACTCCCATCAGAATTTTGCTTGAGTTTGAACACCCATTTGCAGCCCACAAGGTTCATTTTAGGTGAAAATGGCACAAGAGACCAAGTCTGATTTGCTAGGAGTGCGTTGTATTCATCATTCATCGCATGACGCCAGTTTGAATCTTTACTTGCTTGAGTGAAGCAAGTGGGTTCTTGCAAAGAGGATGACGTGTGGGCAAGATTAGCTTGAGGCAAAGGGTATCTAGTAGCACAAAATAGCTTAGGCCTTCTTGTACCATCACGAGTCCGAGTAAGCATGGAATGATGAGATACGAGGTGTGGTGATGTAGCCGGTGGATCATTGAGATCCACAACCAAGTTGATTCCTACATTCGGTGCTAAACAAGAAGATGGAGAGGGAGACGACCCACTGACAATAGATACACGAGTGGTCGTGGCCTCAGGTGACGTAGGAACGGGCACTGGCAACGTCATCATTGGTGGAGAGTTATCAGTTGGAGGTGATAAAGACGCCGAAGATGGAGCCAAGGGAGAGGTAGGAGAGACCCACCGACGTACAATATTAGTGGGTAGCAAAAGATCAATGCCTGAACATGGAGAAGACGATGAGATATTATTTGACTGTGATCGAGAAAAATAAAACTCTTCGTCATTGAAGACCACGTGGCGGGAGATATATAGTTGGCCAGAATTGGGATCAAGGCACGATATCCTCTGTGAGATGCACTATATCCAAGAAATATACATTGTGCAGATCAGAACTCAAACTTCTGATTGTTGTAAGACCGAAGATAGGGGTAACAAGTGCACCCAAATGTGCGTAGCAAGCTGTAATCCGGTAACTTATGGAAGAGCATCTCAAAAGGGCTCTTCTGGTGTGGGAAGGCGGTTGATAAGATATACAGCCGTTTGAAATGCATTGACCCAGTAATGAAGCGACATAGAGGCTTGAGCTAGCAAAGTAAGGCTAGTATCGACTATATGTCGATGTTTGCATTCAGCGGTGCCGTTTTGCTCATGGCTCTGCGGACAAGCAAGACGATGTTGAATGCCATGTTGATGTAAATAGGATCCAACATAACGGAATTATCCTCCCCAGTTTGATTGCAAGGCCTTAATAGGCTGGCCAAACCATTTTTCTACATGGGTCTTAAAGGATAGAAAAACAGATAAGACATCAGATTTCTTCATTCGTGGAAAAAGCCAAGTAAACTTGCTATAGTTGTCAAGAAAATGAACGTAAAATCGACTACCATTGGAAGATAACATGGGGAAAGGTCCCCAAACATCAGAATGAATTAAATCTAATGGTCCAGATGACCGAGATAAAGACTGAAAGAAAGGTAACTTTTGACTCTTTCGTAAATGAAGAACAAAAAATGGACTCTTTATTGGGCCTATGCACATGCAATTTATTATTCGATAAAACATGAGCAACCGTGCTGAATGTTGGATGACCAAGATGCCTATGCCACGTACTGAATGTTGTCTTTTCTCCAACTAGTGCTTGTTTTTCACCAAAGTGGCTAGATGGTGGTAGACGGTACATGCTGTTCGTAGCTTGCCCTTGTAGAAGTACCTTCCTCGTTTGTCAATCCTTAACCAAACAATGTGAGTTAGTGAACTCAATAAGAACCAACGTGAGTGACTGCCAAACCTTAACCATTTTTGACTCGTACTTGATCACGTCCATGATAGTTGGAGTGAATGGACAAATTGTTTAAGTCAGACATGATATGGTTCGTTGCTCCCGAATCAGGATACCAGGCTGAATCTGTAAAAGAAGGAGTACATGATGGATCAAGGATAGCAGCAAGAACATATGGATCATCATTCTGAGTAGCATGGTTGTAGCGATTATAGCAGCGGGAAGCAGAGTGTCCTAGTCTATCACAGATCTGGCAAGTGACCAGTTGATTGGTAGAAGAGATTTGTGGATCGGCATTAGAGTAGGTCCGACCATTATACGATGGCCGACCATTAAAATTGGTAAAACCCCTACCATGACCACGACCGTGACCTCTACGGTTTGGATTGGAGGTGCGTTGAGACAAGCCTTGATTTTGGGGTTGATGTGTACCACGAGTTGCAACGATAGCCATGACTGTAGGTTGTTCAAAAAGTGTAAAGTTGTACTGAGTAACTCGAATCTCTTGATTAAACAATAAATCGTGTAATATATAGGTGTTAATAGGATCAGTACGAGTTGTGATTGACGTCACGAAGGATTCATACTCGGTGCCTAAACCGACAAGAATGTGAAGAACAAGCTCTTCGTCTGACACTGGCTGGGCTGTAGCTGCAAGGCTATCTGCAATACTTTTAGCCTTTTGCAGGTAATCGACTATATTCATAGATCCCTTTTTTAAGGTCTGTAACTGCAGTCGGAGTTGCATTATACGAGCCCAAGACTGCGATGAAAACATATGTTCAAGGGTGTTCCATACATCCTTGGAATTTGATAAGCCGACGACATGAGCGAGTACGTTGTCGCTTAGAGAAGAAACGATCCAGCTAAGTAAAAGTTGGTCCTTTTTCTTAGAAGAAACATAATCTGGGTTGACGTTGGAGGGATCGCCTCTATCATCATTGATGGATATTACCAACGAGCTCATAGAGCCTCAGAATGGGCATGAACTGGGATTTCCATAACAAATAGTTATTTCGATCCAGTTTGAGGGATACAAAGTGGTGGATATTGCTAATAGGTGGTGTAGTATTGGTGGTTGAGGATTCACCATTTGTGATATTGATGCCAGAGGCAGGATCCATCGGAAGACTTTCGTCAGAGAGGCTCTGATACCATAAAAAGTTAGAAAATATGATAAGAGAATTGTTTTTGGTTTTTCACTTACCGTTCTCTTTGATACGGTGCTATATTTATATTTGAATTTACAAGAGATCTATAAGATCTGTTACAACCGAAAATTCTCTTGTTTGAGAGAATCAAAAACACTCAAAGATTATCCTAATCTCTAAAGAAGATAAAAGGATAAGCAGTAGAAGAGGTAAGGACTCTAGAGGATAAACATTAGAGGAGTTACATAAGTTACAAGGTTAGTTACTGATCTGGTAACTTGTTAACTGTAACAGGTAATTTGTTAACCGTAACAAGAAGAAATTGGGATCTCCACAATAAGTAGTTGGTTCGATTCAAAGATATGAAGTGGTGAATATTTCCAATGGATGGAATGATATCTACAAACAAAGAAGCTTGGTTGATTGATGATGCAAGCATCCATGATATTTGTCAATGTGGCTCTGATACAGGCAAGATTAACAACTTGAATAAAGAGGTAAATTCTCCGGTATTTTCCACTTAGAACCAACGTGACATGTGTGTATTTAAAAAATACAAGGGGCCAAGAATCCCTTTAAGATGTTGAGAATCGTTACAAAGCTATGTACAACAACTATATAACCTAGTGTTTATCTTATCTAGACTCCCTAAACCGTTAGATTAGCATAGTTGTACAAAATGTCCAAATTAATAGAGCAAATATATGGGAGTATGGTAATACAATGAGTGATGGAGTATCCTATCAACTCAAGCAGTGATAAGATAATGAAGATTTGATCAGAAAGATTTAGTAGAGTGATTCAAGGAGAAGATTTAGATTATGAAGTTTTGATTGAAGAGATTTACATGATGATTTGAATTTATTTCTTAATTAAAGATTTGGATTAGCTAATTTCTATATTTATCTTTGTGTCTCTTTTTTATTTAAATCTCTATTGGTGTCTCTTTGTAATTACCTTGAATTATCAATGAAGTCAGTTTTTTTTCATAAAATTGGATCATCAAGATCTTGCGTTTGCTCTTGCCAACAGGGATCACTGGTCCTAAAATGGGTCTCAGTAGCCACACCATTTATTTTAAATCTTCTCTCTCCACACAACCAACGACTTAAAGGGTTTGAACTCTAACGAAAAAATGGCTTGACAAT
This sequence comes from Pachysandra terminalis, assembly GCA_031762675.1. Classification (NCBI taxonomy): domain Eukaryota; kingdom Viridiplantae; phylum Streptophyta; class Magnoliopsida; order Buxales; family Buxaceae; genus Pachysandra; species Pachysandra terminalis. The sequence continues at coordinate 6,606 of JAUPMG010167893.1, forward strand.
GATGAATAGTAGTTTTGCAAGTGACGAGATGAGATGACAACTATTCAATGATCAAATGATTTTTTTTTACCTTTTCAAGAAACCATCTCTTTGGCGTTCTTCAATGAAGAGATGTCTCTGTTCTACGAGATTTTTGGCTGAATCAATAGTTGTGCTTGTGAAAGTTGATACAGTGAAGCAAAGAATTGAAGCTGAATGTCAAATATTGTAGATGCTTTAGATTTATTTAAAGATAAAATAAATGATAATAAGGGGATAAAAAGGAAAAAAAAATAATAATAGTAAGGAAAATGGCTTAGGCTCATGGATAACGGTGTTCAGTGGGCTCTAGATTTATTTAAAGATAAAATAAATGATAATAAGGGGTTAAAAAGGAAAAAAAAATAATAATAGTAAGGTAAATGGCTTAGGCTCATGGATAATGGTGCTCAGTGGACGTCTGCTCTAATACTATGAAGAAAAATTGATTTCGTTGATAATTCTAAGGTGATTACAAAGAGACCCCAATAGGGATTTAAATAGAAAAGAGACACAAAGATAAATATAGAAATTAGCTAATCCTAATATCTAATTAAAAAATAAATTAAAATCATCATCTAAATCTCTTCAATCAAATCTTCATAATCTCAATGTTCTCCTTGAATTACTCTACTAAATCTTTATTATCTCATCACTGTTTGATCGTATTATCATACTCCCATATATTTTCTCTACTATGAATCGGCTCTAACTGTCCTGACTTTGAGATGCACAAGAGAACATGTATGTATCCATCTGCCAGGGCTCCCACCCAAACTTGAATTAGAAAGAAGATATACATGCATGAGAAGAACATGAAAGGTATATCAAGAGAACCTTACACGGTGAAGTCGAACAAATTGAAAAATAAATAAGGATAGTATTCATTATATAGGAACAAAAATTTTCTCCGATTCGAAGATTAGTACTTGCAAATCCAAAAAAAATGTACCAAAATCCAATACCGCATACAACGGTAGTAGCTAGGGAGGGAAAAAATTTCGATTAAAGTTATTCTACAGCATTCAACTTGCATGCATATTAGCATGAAGGAACGCGATGGATCAAATTAGAAGACTAGACACATTTAATGGGCGGATCCTGTTTGCCAGAAAGTTTGGGCTTAAAGTTCTTGCATTCGGATGTGGCAGACCCTCCATTGAATTTGAGGTTGATATCACCAATCTCCACGTTCTCACATGGCGCAGCTTTGCTACACATGAGTTTGACGGCAGACTTCGTCGAAGAGCTTCCTCGAATCCCTTTGAAACTAACGTCACTGATCTTAACCTTGGAAGGAACTTGTGCTTTGCACTGATTATATGGGCAATAGCCTTGATCGATAAGGATGGGATTAGCCACGTTGTTCATGGTGATATCCTCAAAATGCATGTTTCTAGCAATGCCTGGAGGAGATGCAGGCCATGTCTTGATCCTTATACCATTCGAGGTCTTGGTGATGGTGCAATGCTTCACGAAAATTCCGATCACAGGAGCTTCCTTGCTGTATTTGCCTAGGCTTCCAACACTAATACCATGGCCTGGTCCACAGTTAACTCCGATGATTCGGATCTGCTCACTACCATCTCCAATAGAGATACAATCATCTCCTGTGCCTATGTTTGAGTTTGTGACATTGATCCCCGATGATCGTCCGATATGGATTCCATCGGTGTTGGGGCTATTCCCGGGAGCGGTCACAGTTATGTGATCAAATGTCAGGTTTTTGCACTCTAGAACATTTATATGGAAGTCCTTGCTGTTCAATGAAGTTATTCCCCGGACGACCGAGTTGGTAATGTAATCGAATCGAACATTCTGTATTTTTTTTTTGTTTAATATTAATTAAGCCACAAACACCGACAGAAATAGCTTTTTTTTTTTCGTTAGTGCATGCATGTATCAAGTATCAACTGATAAAAATTAACTATTATTATACTAAATTTAGGTTAAAATAATGAACTTACAATAGGTAGTATGCAGTCTCGGTCTATGACACAATGGGACCAAGCTTTCTGTCCTTGGCCGTCGAAGGTTCCTCCTCCTGTAACAGTCAGCTTGTCTACATGTCTGAAAGTAACCCAACGCTGTAAGCCATTGAACGCCTTCATATCCGGAGCCTGCATGGTTCCTGCAAGTCGAAACTCAATTGCTGCTTTACAGGGACCAAGAAAAGTCACCGGAGCAACCCGAAAAGTCCCTTTTGGGATCGCTACTGTAATCGGACTTGGCGATGAACATGCTGCTTGCCAAGCACTCAAAAATGCCTGAAATAACATAATACAATTAAACCCAACAATGTTAAACAATTATTATCAATAGCTCTTATTCGAAATCTATGGGTCAAAGATAACTTATCATGAAAAGGCTTATTTATAATTAAATTTGTCTCGGCTTCTTTGAAAAAGAAGAAAAGAAAAGGAAAAACAATTTCATACCTTTGCATTGTCGGATCCTCCTATCTTAGCACCATGTTTTGTCACATCAATGACACCGGCTTGGGTCCCTGCAACTGATGCTAACAAGAAAAGATAAAAAACATCTTTGAGAATCATGTTGAAACCCATCTGTTAATTCCTTTCTTCCTCTTCCTCTTCTTCTTCTTCTTCTTCAACTACTTTTTTCTTGCTGCTTGGGTTTTTCGAATTAAGTCCCAATATCTGTTTAGGGCTATTTATAATATGGTAGGGGGTCTTGGACGCCACAAGCTTTTCTATCTATTTTTAGCTAATTCCATTTTTAAGGTCTTTTCTTCAATTTTATTTTTCTTCTTCTTTTAGGAGTTGATATTTAAGGTCTTTTCGTGTTTATAGAGTTTTTATGGTTCAGTTTTGATTTTTTGGGGTGGAATTTTCATGGTTCAACTTCCCGAATCCTTTGGGTCCCTTTCGGGTATCGTGTTCTGATGAAACCCTAGATCTGGATCTGATAATGCCAAAGAAGCAAGAAACAGATGGAGAAATAACAAAAATCACAAGCACACAAACGATTTATGTGGTTCAGTACTAAGCCTACGTCCACAGGCGAAGATCGGAGAAGATTTTACTGAGAAGAAAAATGAGGAGATTACATAATGAGCTCTCTTGCTCTCAAAACCCATAATATCAAAGACCCCTTACAAACTCGAACCGGGTCAGGTCGTCCGAGGCTCTGCAAGTCATCCACAGGGTTTGAATTCGAGACACCCACATAACATATAGTCTCCTTTCTTGTGCTCCGTTCCTATACCTTAAATATTATTAGTCCATGTTGCTTATATGAGTGCGACAGTAATGGTGCTTGTGTGACTATAAAATTAGTTTAGTATAGAGGAGGGGAGGAGGCAAAGGGCTGTTAACCCAACCCATTTATTATTCGACTGGAATCCGGTTGGCCCGATTAATTTTTTTTTCTTCAATCTGAACCCACTAAAATATGGGGTGTGATGACAAATCAGGTCATGTTTTGACACCTCTAGTTACAAGTTATGTTAGAGAATAACTCTTCACCCTTTCTTATTGTGTTTCTCTCAAAATCATGTTAGAGAGTAACTCTCTACCCTTTCTCTCTAAAGCTTTATTTTTTTTAGGAGAAAGGTTTAGATCTCTAAAGTAAAAAAATTTCGAGTGCGGATCAGATGCGGGTGGCTTATGGTGCGGGTGAGTGCGGACGGCATGCTATTGACCCATGTCATCCAACTTTATGTGTAAAATACATATAATTACTGTTTTAGATTTTTTCTTTTTTTTTTTGTCACATATGCAACAATGAGTTTTGGGTGACACAGACCAATACAGTGCAACTTGCACTCAACTGCACCTAATCCGCTATAAAAAATTTCAACTTATTTTCTTTCAAAATCTCTTTGACCAACTCTTTCTTTCTTCAACCAAATAGGAGAAAATAGTTTCTTCAGCCTTTTCTTCTTCTTCTTCTTTTTTTCCCTCAAAATCCAAGTTCCAAACACAACCTTAAAGTCTTTCTTTGTTTATAGAGTTTTTCCTGATTCAATTTCTGTTCGTTTGGGTGGAATTTTCATGGCCCAGCTTCTAGAATCCGGCCTACCTCTTTGGGTCTATTTCAAAAAATTAATTATATGTTTATGTACTGAACACCGATTGAAGATCTTCTGTGCTCTGGAGCACAGAAAACCTCGTGTGCTCCGCCATAAGAGATCGACACCTGTTCTAGGGGCTCACAAGTTGTACTGTTTGTGGGCCCTTAGGGTTCACCCATTTCTTGGATTTTTAAATTTGTATATAGGTGGCCTTTCTTAATTGGGTCCACCTATGGACAGGTGTCGATTTCCTATGCAGAGCACAGAAGATGCTCGCCCCTGAGCACCATTCAAAGCAGGACGTGTTTGTTTTGTTAATGTAGGTCCCTCCTGTCATGCATACATAGCATTGACATTTGACATGTCTTGTGCTGAATGGTATTGGGGTATTTTTTTTTTTTTTTGGAAAGTAAGGTTAATAAATAAAACAAAGATAAGAAATTAGGTACAAAACACAGTCCCATGGACTAGCCGCTGGCAAATCTACCAAGCAAGACAAAAAGACTATATTAGAGTTGTGATAACAACAATTTATCAACAATCTGTAGATCATTCCAAACCCAAGACAAAATCCATCATTTTTAGGGAGCTTCTGGTAATAATAGTAGCCTTTTGAGCCGCACTTTCATGTTTTTTCCCATGTCTCTTCTCTCTCTTTTAGACTCGTTAGAGCCAAAGACAACCTTTGCCACAGGATACAAAATCTCATCAGCCAATTCATCATTTGAGAAACTGTAAGCAGCTCCAACACAACTTGCATCACTCATAGGACTCGCCCTAGAGCAATACGACTTATCTTTACCTGTTGAAAGTTGCTTATCAGTATTACTCAATCCTTGGACTGCACCTGGATTTAGTTCAACAACCAGGTTAATCCCAGATAATGAAGTACCAACAGAGTACGACTCATCAGCCATCCTCATGTCAAGCAGAATTCACATTTTCAATTGCCAAGGACTCAAAAGTGTTGTTGCACGCTAATGTTGGAAGGCTTGCCTCCATTATAGCTGGATTGATAATGACATGATTTACTATTGACTGGCCAAGCTCACCCTGATCTTTGGATACACTTTTAGCCCCAATAATGACATCACTACCCTGTGATGTGGGCTTATCAGACAAATTCATCACCATGTTGATACTGTCATTTATACTTGTAATCACCTTTGTGCTCTTGGCCATCTCTACCCCACTCAGAGACTCCAGATCTTCCATAGTGAACCTCTTACCAGTTGTCGTCCTCTCCTAGTATTACCTAAGGAAGGGCATGCTCTATAAGAATGGCCAAAGCACTTACATGTTTCACACTTTGTTGGGGTCCATGCATATTCAAAAGTAACTTCCCTCAGTATTTGAGGCTTCCCACTAGTAGCAATATTCACCCATACTGAATTTAGTAAGGAGTATTCTCCACTTCAACACAAACCCTTGCATATAGTAGCTTCGTTCCATCATCTGTGGCTTGATCTAATGAAATGGAAAGGCCAATCCTACTAGCAATAAAGCTAAGGTCAGTAGGTGTCCAGTATTCGAACGGGACATTCAGTAGCTTGACCCAAATAGGGATCCTTGACATCGCACATTTCTCAAGCGTCATACCAGGCACCCAAGGTCGCAGCACAAGCAGCTTACCTGCAATGTACCAACGCCCTCCATCTAGCACATGCTTTCTCATCTTAACATCAGAAAATTTGAACAAATAAAAACCGTTTGCAAGACTACTAATTGAAAAAGAATTACCTCTTCCCCTCAACCTCTGCAAGGCCTCTTTAACCACCAAGAAAGGAAGGCTCTTCGACAAGAAGTGACCAATAAGGCAATCCTCCCATCTACGAATTCCTTCAAGAACATGTTCCGGTGGAGAAATTATACACTTCCCATCCACAATTTCAAGTTTGTGGTAAGACAGTTTTGTTTTGCACGTCCTGCAAGAGGGAGAAAGGCACTCCAAGCAGCTCCAGGAACAGGTGTAGTATGCGTTGTAGGGGAAGGCGCTACAGAAGGCAGAGAACCCAGGCGCACATGCGGATGTGCAAACACATCCAAAACATTTGCAGAATCAGGAGCATTTGAGCCAAGAGGAGGAAAAGCTCTATACGGACTGAAACAGGCTCCAAGAGCTTGGTACCATCGACTAAGCAAATTTCTCATAGAATTTGGATTTTCTACATCAAAATCCGACTCTTCTCTGTTCATACTTCATCAAGATGAATTGATTATCTATATTTTAGTTTACGTTGATGATATCTTGATCATTGGAAATCATAACTCTTTGATTTCTATCTTATTATCGAAGCTTGGGAGTGAATTCTCCATTAACGATTTGGGGACTTTATCTTATTTTCTTGGTGTTGAAGCGATCTCAACCTCGTCCGGTCTCTTTCTTCGACAATCCAAGTATGTTCTGGATTTACTTCAATGCACAAATAGCATCACCCCTCTGGCAGCCGTACGACCTCTATCAAAGTTTGATGGTCATCCACTTTCAGATCCAACTGAATACAGGAGTATAGTTGGGTCACTACAATACCTTTCATTCACTCGACCAGACATTTCATTCACTGTTAATAAGGTTTGTCAGTTTATGAAATGTCCCACCGACGTAATTCATTGGTCAGCCGTGAAATGCATATTGCGTTATCTCAAGAGTCCCATCACTTATGGTGTTATCATCACACGGTCATCTATCAATAGCCTACATTGCTTCTCAGATGCGGATTGGGCGGGTTGCCCTGATGATCGCAAATCTACCAGTAGTTACTGTCTCTATCTTGGATCCAACTTGATCTCTTGGAACTCAAAGAAACAACCTACTATTGTTCGATCCAGCACCAAATCTGAATATCGAGCAGTAGCAAATGCAACTGCAAAGATAACATGGGTCCAATCACTTCTTTCCGAATTAGGCGTGTTAGCAGGCAAATCCAAACGTCCTTAACCAATGATAATTCGGCAATTTTTGAAATAATAATTCGAATGGATTTTTGTAGCCGATAACTGGAGAAGGCAGTCGATTAATAAGATAAACCGCTGAGTGAAATGCATCGACCCAAAATTTTAGTGGCATGTGTGCTTGGGCAAGGAGGGTGAGACCTGTCTCAACAATGTGATGGTGTTTCCTCTCAGCTAACCCATTTGGTTCAAGGGTGTGGGGACATGATAGACGGTGTTGAATGCCGGTAGATAAAAGAAATTTATCTAACGCCTGAAATTCTCCCCCTCCATCAAAGTGAATGGCCTTGATGGGTCGTCCAAAAAATCTCTCAACTTGGATTTTAAATTGCATAAAAATAGATAAAACATAAGACTTTTTAGCAGCTGGAAAAATCCATGTGTACTTGCTATAGGAATCAATGAAGTGAACGTAGTATCTACTTCCATTCAATGATAGAATTGGGGCAGGTCTCCAAATATTTGAATACAAAAGGTCCAATGGACCAGAATCAGTAGATACAGACTGAGCAAAAGGGAGTTTGTGACTCTTCCCTAATTAACAAGCTGAACAAAAAGGACTTAAATTATTGACTTTATCAACTGATAACTTATTCTGAGAAATAATCCGGTTGACCGTTCTAGAGGCTGGATGGCCAAACCGTTGATGCCAGATATCTGAAGAGACCTTCTCACCAAGAGCCATCACTACACTTTCATAGAACTAGTAAGTTGGCAAAAGCCAGAGGTATCAAAATCATCACACATCCATGTTCTTCCAACTAAAAGAAAATAAACAACTAAAGTCAAAGTCGTCAAAATCATCACACAACAAAGTTCATCCAACCAAAAGAAAATAAACAGCTAAAGTTAAACAACCAAAACATCAATAGAGTTTTTCGCTCTTCTTTCCCTTTGAGGTTCTAGACCTCTCACTCCACGTCGTCTCCTCCCCTCCTGTACTGCTGGGGCTCAGGTTTAGGCTCAGGCACTCTCGCACAGGGCGACGTCAATACATCATTGGTCCTGCGGCACGAGGACACTATCTCCCTCAGGTACTCCATCATCTGATCCATGGCCCTCTCCCACACAGATTGCTGATCCCGCAGTTCCGTCCGGACTTTTGCAGTTGTCCTTTCCCAAGTTGACCTATGCTCCCTCAAGTTCGTCCTGGTCTCCTTAGCTACCCGCTTTAGGGCCTCCATCCTGCTGCTGGCTGGAGAATCTACCAGCTGGCACTAGTGTGGATATCGCAGCTGCAGCCCGGGGTACTAGAGAGGGGCGAGCAGGGGTTAGTACATCTGGCTGTTGCCCCGCTCTCTCGGGCTTCCGAGGGTGAGGAATCCTGATTCCCATAGACCTGATATTGATCTTTGAGAAAACTCGAATACGCTCTCCCTCCTTGTTAGTGGGTACGGGCACACTCCACCTTTGTGCTAGGGCACACATGAAACAGGCGAAATGTCACGCCCCGGATCCCGGTACCTGAATCCCTAGGTGGGTGGCGCGGATCACGAGGTGATACCTTCGGGTTCCTAACCATGGAACGCGGCTAGCAACAACAAACTAATAATAAAAGCCTAATATTTGCTTTCATTAAATCAAATCAGAGTGCGAAAGACAACATACATAAATCAAACTTGGCTTTAGAAGAGCCTACAACTCAATAATACATAGCTCAAAACAATCCTATTACATGGTTCTACAAATAAAACAATAAATTAGAAAATCCAAGCAAGCTTCTCATCCATGTCCAACCTGTAGTCCACTCTAACCTGCAACATGAAAAGTTGCAGTGAGCTTGGAATGCCCATATAAGATACAGTTCCAATAACCATCCTCATAGAACACGTTAGTCCAAACACTATACAAGATCATGGTAATCATCATACAATCACATGCTATCACACTATCATGTCAACTCCTATCATTGTAATCATATTTCATCATAGCTACTATATCATGTTAATTCATCATTATGGCATCAACATAATCATGTATTTGAATGAACCATGTACAATTATATCATATCAGCAAGTCAACAATTAACCATGTATAACAATATTCACAAGTTTAGTGCCAACCAGTCAACAATGACAATGAGTTCATAACTACCATATCAGCAACATCAACAAGGCAACAATCGCAAGTTCCACAATATTCACAAGCCAACACATACCACTCCCGGTGATCAATCGGTTTCTAAGTTATCTTGGCATCCACTTTAATACAGCTGAACGAGACTCTCTTATCAAGCAATATCAATTGCAAGGTATTTACTTTAATACGGCTGAATACTGACTCTAATTCCCAACGTGCTCTCTCTCTTTTATAGACTTTAGATCCTCTCTTCCTTCTTTCTAATCCCATCGTGCTCTCTCTCTCTCTCTCTCTCTCTCTCTCTCTCATATTATAGTTAGAAAGCTTTCCTATTTACTTTAAACTCTATTTAGGAATATTTTTCACAAATCTAATCTTAATGAACTTATTAACGTACCCCCACCTATTAATTAGAAACCTTCTAGAAGATCTTATTAATTTAATCTAGCTTCTAATCCAATCTATTGACTTACACGTGAATTCCAATTTCCAGCACATATATTTTGTTTTAATTACTTTAAACTCCCCCACAATTCTTATCAATTACACTTTAGTCTCAATACTTTTGCTTAATTACAATCTAAGTCCAATTCTGCACTATTCTGACATATGCAATTTATTTAACACCAATAAACAGTCACATAATTATTATTATTATCCGGATTCGGGTCACTACATTAAGGAGTTGAGTGGTCTTTTTCGGGTTAGTGATGGTGCTAATGATGTATTGCATGATGAGGCTGGAAAGACAGGGTTATCGTCCCAGAAACAACTGGTTCAAAATCTGGACCATGTAACTGGTGAGCTCGGTGGAGTTCCTGAATCGAGGGTACACATTACAAACAAAGATATTATGAAGGATACAGTAAAAGGGTGTAATGGAAGTCGCAGTGAGGGCATTACTATCCCCCTCCAAGGGACTGGCTCGCCGCACATAGGGGTCATCACCTCACTCTTCTCGGGGTGGTCAATTCAACAAGATGGGAAAGTCTGGGGTTTGGGGTCAATCCCATAATCTCAGCAATACGAGACACAGATAATTGCTGCGCTCGACTCTCAATGTGAAAATTAATGAACATACCTGGGCGGCTGCAGGAAACCATGGATGAATACATGTATTAGACGACGGATGGGTAAGTGGTTCCGCTCCAATGGAGAATGGGTAACCAGTTGGCCGCAATCAAGGTGTTGACTACGCCGAAAGATCGGACATCCTCAATAACGGTGGATCGCTCCACAATGACCGGTCGGTCAAAGAAGGTTTCGGAAAATACCTTCTCAATCGCCGGAGGGTTCTGTGGTGCTCGGGCTGAGGGCGTTGTCCCGAACTGAAGATGAAAGGTTCATCATCATCAAACGAATCTGAAGAGAACGATTCTGGCGGTGGTGGCCAGTGTGACGTGCTCGCCCCATCTCTCCTTCTCTTAGGAGTCGTTGCCTTCGTGTGTTTGACCGATTTGTATTCCTTCGTCGTCCTTTCCTTGGGCATCTTGGAGAGGAAAGCAAGGAAGATGAGAGAAAACCTAAAGAAGTTGGTCTAGGGTGGGGTTTTCTCCAAGATTGTTTGAGAAAACAACCTTGGAGGTTCAAGGAAAAGCCCAAGGAAACAAAAACCAAAATTAGGGCAAGATTTCAAAGGATTGAGAAACGTTTGAGGCTTGGAAGATGAATGGGAAGGGTTTCGTTGGATTGATTAGGGAGAAAATCCCCAAATAGAAGGCTTAAAAAAAAAACCGGGCACGCCGTATTCCCCTCACGTTGGCAGGTATCGAAGGGTGCCGAACACCCCATAATTTTTTATTTAATAATTATCAATAAATGTTAGGGTTTAAAAATTCTAATTAATTAAATAGAATAATTAATCAGTTGTAGGGCTTCATAATTGTTCTTCTAAAGTTTTTTACCCCTCCTCAAGCCAATTTCTTGCTAATTACCCTCATAAACTGGACCGGGTCGGCACTTGGTTCAAATCACAACGTAACTCTTATTAACGTTTATTATCTGTCCTAAATCTTACCAGTGGTACCTTAGTTATTAAAAACTGTGTAGAGTTTTATGATGCCGATTTATTGTCATTTTCTTACTTATTCACTTATCGAGGATTTAAAATTATTATTACCAATTTTTACAATCATATTAAGGAACAATCTCTTGTAAATAAATATATCATGTCTTTTATTAATTCTGCATACTTATCTTAACACATCTTCCTTTTCACAAATTATAAGGCTCTGATGTAATTGCAACTACATCATCCCTTATATTTATGGAAGTATTTGGTCAGTGTTTGGGTTGTACTTATATACATAAGTTTTCGCATTCATCACAGCATGAGTCTCCTGGTGGTCAGCTTCCTCAGAGCTTCTCAGCACAGTATACTCTCACATGCAGCACATCTTACATCCTTAAGTCCATTTTTAAAATTTTCAGGTATAGTGGCCATCCATCCCTTAGTAATCCTTCAGAATGAATCCTTCAAGGTACAAGAAATATCCCTTATAATTTTCCTATATTCTATCACTACATCCTTAGTGTTTTCTAGTCTCACTCCTCCTGAATTGTCCACTGTGTTGCTCACCCCTGTCAACACACAGTAACAACACATTGCACAGAACAATCACATCTGACAGCATACAATTCTACATCCTTTTTATGTTCCTCTACTTAGTTCTGTCTCTATGTGATGCCTAATGTCTCTAATCCCTAACAACCATACTCTGAGCAAATCTTAGGCTCTGATACCAATCTGTCACACCCCGGATCTCGATACCCGAATCTTTTGATAGGGTGGCACGGATCACGAGGTTAGTCCTTCGGGATCCCCAACAGGACCGCGGATTGCTACCACAACATAAGTAAATAAATGCATTAAATACTTTCATTTATTAATTGAATCAGAGTGCGAAAGTGCTACAACAGAGAAATACAACTAAAATTGTATTTAACCCAAAATCTTATCATTAACCTTTATTGGTTAAGATCTCAACAAACTAAACAACTTGATCCTACTTCTAAGAACACCACATAATTACATCTTATACAAGCCTAATTCTCTTGAGAATACAAATCAAAATGAAGGGAGGAAGAAAGAAGCTAAGTCCACGAGCAACGAAGGTCCAGCTAGCATCATCGCTCTTCCTCTAGTCCTACAACATAAAACGTTGCGTGAGCTTATGATGCTCAGTAAGAAGCATGGAAAAAGTCGCCCGTCCTCTTATGGAAACCAATCACAAGGAGTTTGTGCAATAAAATCCAACAAATACAATGTAACCCAATAGCAGATGAGTAATTTAAATGAAATGGATTGAGATGATGCATTCACATGACCTAATATGGATGCAATGAGTGGCACACACAGTTAATGATATGAATGCACAATGTAATGTACTAAGGTTAATATTGCTTGATTAGTGGACCTCGTATGACACTTCCCACAACAAAAGCGATTTAGGACGTATCCAAGGAACTACCATAATCCCCTCTTTGTTCCAGGCGCTAACCCATGGCACGAAGACTACTATACAGTAAGGCTAATTTTCGAGTGTACAATACTCGAGGGGTAGCGAACCTGTATAGGCGCTCACAAGCATCCTACCCTAGTTTTAGTGGGCCCTTTCACCCCACCAGGTATATAGTCAACTCAGTCCGGAGGCATCACAGTTGTTTCTCCATAGATTGCCACCTTTTGACACTTATCAATTGACATCAACCTAGTATGTAATGCATTAAGAGGATATCAAGTGAAGGCCTACAACAAAAACTATTCGAGCGCCCATACACTCGGATAATTTGATTACACACGTTCACCCGCTTCCATCCGTTATCACAACAAGCACAACATTCAAGTATATAATTACAAGTCCACAACACAGTCATATGGGATCAACCTAAGGTGGAAATGGTGGTCACAATAACCTCGGAATGACAAGATAGGCCCTCCATGGTCAACTTTTGCTTTCGGAAACCAACAACAACAATGACTGAAGCCCCACACCATTCACCTAGGTCATCCTCTCAAAATTCTCATAAATTCTTTTTATTGTGAAAGTTACAGGTCCTTACGCATGCTCGTCGGTGGACCGAGGCTTGCCAAATAGCAAAAATAGCCTAAAAACTAGTCTCTGTCGGCAGAGGCGTCAATGGATCGATGCCTGCCGACCTGCATGAATTATGGGTTTTTCCATGAGGTCTCGAAATCTAAATCTGGGTTATCAAATCCATTTTAAACCCCAAATCAATTCCTATCATTCCGAAAACATAAATAAACTTTCAAAAGATCATTCGAAGCCTATATGCAAGATTCAAATCATTAAATCAACAAAATAGATAAACAATCGTTCAAACACCAAAACATGGGAGATAAGTTTCAATAATAGAACTTACTCAATCCAGCAACTTATCTGTGCGGTCTTTCCCATTGGGATTCGTTCCTTGCATCTCTCTCTCTCTCTCTCTCTCTCTCTCTCTCTCTCTCTCTCTGTGTGTGTGTGTGCAGGTGAAGGGTCGGAGTAGTCTTCTTAATCCCAGATCTAGCCGGCTCCCTTTCTTTCCCATTTTCCAGAATTTTCCTCCCTTACCCTAATCTATCTTCACATATATATTGTGAGGGATGGGCTATGGAGAATTACATTAATCTCCCTTACCCAACTAACCTTTTCAGCTAAGGCCCAAAGCTCACCTGCACCCACACCCAATTCGCCCAAGGTCTCCTCTTACTAATGTTATGGGCTGAAAAGCCCACAACAGGTGGGTTTTGTTCAATAGGTCCAGGCTATAGGATATGGGTTCTCACAGTGAGATTGATAGGATCGCCCACGGCCATGACCACGACCTTGTCGTTCATTTGACTGTTGATTACGCCAACCACCTCGATGCAGATGATCCTCGAATCGCAGAATTTGCAATAACCATATTTGGTTCTACCAGTGTTGAGATCTGTTGATTCAGACAAATTTCTTGATTAAATAAGAGATCATGAAGAATATCCGTAGCTACATATTCAGAACGGGTAGTAATAGACGTAACAAATGACTGACAAATACCTGGGTAAGGAACATGAATAACATTAGATGTACTTAGATGATATGAGGTCAGGTCATTCTTAAACAAGTCATCCCATGCCTCTTGTATAATGGTAGCTGATTCAACATTCGGGTCTGTGACATACTGTTATCTGATCATCCAGATTCTCTCTTTTTCAACCAGTCACCTCACATTTTTTTTTCCCATTCTTACCATGGCAGTAACAACTACTTGAGAAGTCAATTGATCATGTTAGGGTCTAGGGACAAACTGTTAAATGATTTTCATCAGTTGTATTTGTATCTCTGTGTGAAGCAAATCAAGGGAAAGACTTGAACCCAGTTTTCATATCTTGCTGACAGGGATGATGCTAAATGTCAAGCATCTGAATGCGACGTCTTGCATTTTACCTCAGATGATCTCTGTATCTGTATAGCAGCATCTAAAAGCAAGAGAATGTCTTCCGGCTTGAGTAATAATTTCCGGAGAAGAAAGATAAAACACTTACAATGGCTTAAACAAAATTAATGACGAGAGAGTCTGATCTTAAGCCATTGTAAGATAAAACACTTGCAATGGCTTAAACAAAAGTATAATATTGGCCTTGGGACTGAAGCAAATCGACCATAGCAAAGGGATTTGAAAGAAAATGAAATCTTGGCTAGCTTCTGCTAATGGCGAAGAATACAGGGAGGGAGAGTGACGGCGACTGATAGCAGCAGCGACCAACGGCGACGAGGATCGATGGCAATGACAACGGCGACGGAGATCAAGCAGACGCAGCGAAGGCAGAAGGAGGAAATAGGAAGAGAAAAAAAAGGAGAAGGGTTGTTGTCAGGAAAAAAAAACCCATTGTCGGCGGTTTTTAAAAACCGCCGACATTGAACCATACCTCGACGGTCTAACTTAAACCACCGACTATTAATCAGACTTATCTTGGCGGTTCTTAATGAACCGCCGAGCTATATACATCCTAGCTCGGCGGTTTAAAATCACCACCGACCTGTATGACCTCTCTCGGCGGTTTACATATAACTGCCAAGAAAGGGTTGCTTTCTCGTGGGAAATTTACCGCGAAAAAGACTTTTCTGCGCAGTATACAGATTTCTCAGCGGTATAATAAAAACCGCCGAGATAAAAGCATTAGCCAGCGATTTTTATTAGACCACCGTTAAATACCGCCAGTAAAAAACCCTTTTTTTGTAAGTCTCTTTTTCTCTTTCTTTGGACAGAGCATTCTCTGCAAACACACAACAAACACATGAATATTCTAGAAAACAAAAACGATCAAAAGACTCCTCAAATCAAAAATCGCATCGAAGTCGAATGATCCAAAGATCTGAAATTAGACTTATCAGAATCAGAACTGAACCGGCGGGAGAATAGAAAGGTTGATCTCTGGAACGATGAAGATGTGGAAGTGAGGAGCGCTCGGTTTCTTAGGATGTTGTCGCCGGATATGGATCAATTCAGTTTCAAAGCAGATCGCCATTGAGCTAGGGTTTGGAGCTGAGCATAAACTCTTCTCCACATCGTTGTTTTGTGATTTATCTCAGGTCGGCAATATGGCGAAGAGAGAGAGAGAGAGAGAGAGAGAGAATTTTGGACATGAAGCCGATTTGTCTTCGTCGATGAAGGAAGAGGGATCATCTTCGTCGTCAATCACACGAAGCCCTGAAGGTTGAAGGTCGCGAGAAGGAGAATATGGTGAGAGAGGGAGAGAGAGATTTACTAGAGAGCATTTAGTTCGCGGGAAGGAGAATACGGTTTTTTTGCGGTTAATTGAAGGTCTTGTAACCGGCAGTCATAAATTACTGCCGATTATATATTGAAATTGGGAAACTTTTTAGATCGCTCGTAAAAAACAGCTAGAAAATCCCAAGTTTGTTGTAGTGTTTTCGCAATTATTTTATAATACATTTGGTTATGCAATAGTTTTTTTAATCAACGATTAAGATATAAAGTGAAGAAAATCACGAACCAGATCACGGACTTTTCTATATATTAATTTAGATTTGTAACGGAAGAATTCTATTGAACTGAATGTCGTCCCCACATTGATATATATATATGTGTGTGTGTGATTACTAGAACTACACAAGTATATCCACACTCAATCAACCAAGGACTATCGTATGAAATCCTAGAAGCAAAATCAGATCTTTAAGAAGAAGATATCTATATATATATATATATATATATATATATAAAGAGAGAGAGAGAGAGAGAGAGAGAGAGAGTACTTAGATTTGGGTCTCACGTATGGAACACCCTTAAGAAGGAGGATGAGTCTTCTACAAATAGAAGACTCAACTCAACTTATCCTAGATAGGCACTATCTCCTTATCCCCTAGGGATTAGGAGACGATCCCACATCAGACTAGCTTTCTAAGTTGCCTAATATGGACATCCCACTCATTAGGATCTGGGTTAACCCAACCTAAGTGGGCCGACCCAATCTAATATCCATCATCTCCCACTTGTCTAAAGTGGACACTACGAGTGTGCATCTCTCTTATACATAGCAAAACTTCCCATTATGGATGCTAATCATAGAGGTTATTGAGTGTGGGATCGAAGAGCACAAATTAATGGGTGAGCAACTCCATATCAAGTTCTATAAAACTAAAATGGAAACACACTCTCTGTACGAACTTATAATATGAAGTAATCTTCTTCTCTTTATTTTTCTGTATGTGAGATGTACAATTTATAGAGTAAAAGTGGTTACAACAGAATCAGGAAATAGATATTTTATCTACAGATAATTAGGAAGGCTTAGCTGTAGGTATTTTCAAATGTTTGAATATGGTGATGTGGATGAGTTGGTTGAGAAAAGATTTGAATTAATCTTTATCTCTAATACGCCCCCGCAAGGCCAGCGTCCCATGAAGGAGGCTGAGCTTGTCACGAAGAAGCTGGAACCGTGAAGTGGCCAATGGTTTGGTCAGAATATCAGCTATTTGGTCCTTGGTGGATATGTACCGAACCATAAGTGAATTCTTGGCAACTTTGTCCCGGACAAAGTGAAATGCTATCTCAACATGCTTCATCCTATTGTGGAAGATAGGATTGGCAGTAAGGTAGGTTGCTCCAACATTGTCACACCATAAGATGGGACATTGTTTGGGTTCAGCATGGAGTTCTTTCAAAAGAGATTGGAGCCAAGTGAGTTCCGCAGTGGCTTCTGCAAGAGCACGATATTCAGATTCGGTGCTGGAACGAGCAACTGATCGTTGCTTGCGAGAGGACCAACAGATGAGATTGGGTCCAAGAAAAATGGCGTAACCATTGGTAGACTTCCGATCATCTAGGCAGCCGGCCCAATCAACATCAGAGTAGGCTGAGATGGTGAGGTTGTTGGAGCTTCGAATTGGGAGGCAAAGATCAATGGTGTCCTTGAGATACCGAAGTATTCTTTTTACTGCAGTCCAATGGGCATCTGTGGGCTGTTGCATGTATTGGCATACTTTGTTGACTGAGAAAGAGAGATCAGGTCTTGTTATGGTGGCATATTGGAGAGCACCAACCACACTTCTGTATAATGTAGCATCATTGAAAGAGGTACCCATATCTCGTTGAAGCTTGACATTGGGAGCAAATGGGT
>JAUPMG010167924.1:0-10269 GCA_031762675.1 Pachysandra terminalis
ATAATTTTTCTCCCTTCAGTCCTTGAGGTTCAACACCCTCATAATAGCCCTATCTGCAAAGATTCGTCCTATTGCGAATGGTATTATTATTATTTGGTTTAAAAAATCCACAATCAACTTTATTTTGGAAAATCAACACTACACACCTCACGTGGGCAATACACAACTCCCCATGAAAATTGGACCACATTGGGCTTCGGTCCCTGGGTTTGGTTGACCCCCAAGTGGACCGAACCTCTTCGGTCCCCCATTCGGTCTCCCCTAGTTTCGGTCCCTTTTCCAGCGATTTTTCAATACTTTTTTGTAATTTTCGGTCGATCTCGGGGTCGACCCCAACTGAGCCGAAGCTTGTAAAATTCCCAAATATTCGCCAAATATCACATTCAATCATTATTTCCACATTAAAACATCAACCAAAACATTGTAAACATTAATGTTAGATTAATTTCCTAATTTCTACCATATTTCACATCAAAACACATACATATGCATAAAACTGAATATTAGGTCATAGGATCATCAGATTTGCATACATGGATATTTATATCAGTACACACACTAATCCCTAAATAAATCAATCTATTATCGTATTCATACCTTACTCTTCCATACATCATACTTTAATATCATTACATTTATCATTATTATATTCCTATGAAGATGAGTAGAAGGAGGACCAAAGGTTCCTACCTTTTATCAATCTTGATCTATGGATTTCCAGCAATATGACATCACTCCGAAGTCCTCTTACAACTATCTCTACTGCTCCCTTTCTCTTCTCTTCTTCTTTCTTCTTTCTCTTCTTTCTTTTAGCAAAATGAAAGAGTTTATTTTCTCCTCTTTTGGTTTGTACTACAAGGCAAGGAAGCTTTCCTTACGCACGTCCCCCTATTTGGAAGGAAGTTGAGGGAGTTAAGGAACTCTCCCTCCATCCATTCGGTTACAGTTTATTTGAAATTCAAATTGAAAAGACCATCTTACCCTCATTAGTGTTAAGGCCATACGACTAGTCCATGACCCCCTTCTAATCCACAAGTTGGGCCCAAGGCCCTAGTCTCCTGGAATTTCATTAATTGCGTTAGTGACCCCAAATTTTCTATTATTTACGTACTTCAATCCATGAATAAGAATGGATACTGCTTTCGATTCTCTGACTTGAGATCCCATGATGCTTCAGACTCATCATGATGGTTCCAATGTATTTTCACTAGTGGGATAATCTTTGTCCTCAATATCTGCTCTTTTTGATCCACGATTCTCACTAGCGACTTCCTCATATGACACATCTTCTTGGATTGGCAGTTCGTTCCATTCCAAAACATGTGATGGGTCCAGTTCATACTTCCTCAGCATAGAGACATCGAATCCATTGTTGATAGCACCTAACTGAGGCGGTAGTGCCAGTCGATAAGCAACACTCCCCATGCGTTCTAATACCTCAAACGGTTCAATGAAATCGGGTGCAAGTTTTCCTTTCTTGCCAAACCTCATTACTCCTTTCATTGGGGAAATCTTCAAACATACATGATCATCCGTGCTAAATTCCAGATCTCTTCTTGTTCGATCTGCATAGCTCTTCTGACGGCTCTGAGCAGCAAGCAATCGTTCTCGCATAATCTTCAATTTCTTTGTAGTTTCTTGGATGATCTCCGACCCAAGAATATTACTCTCCCCCACATCCGTCCAACAGACCGATGATCTACATGGCCTTTCATACCGTGCCTCAAATGGAGCTATGCCGATATTGGATTTGTAACTATTGTTATAGGAAAATTCTGCTAACGGATGATGATTACTCCAACTTCCTTTAAAGTCCAATACACAAGCTCTTATCATATCTTCAAGTATTTGATTTGACCCTTTTTGTCTGGCCATCTGTTTGGGGGAGGAAAGGTAGTACTGGAATCCAATTGTGTTCCCAAAGCCTTTTGTAGGCTCGCCCAAATTCATATGTGAACCTCATATCTCGGTCAAAAACTATACTTGTTGGGAACCCATGCAATCTCACTATCTATCGTATGTACAATCATGCCAAATCATCTCTTGATGCTGTAACCCATACTAGTAGAAAGTGAGATGACTTGGTCAACCAGTCCACTATCACCCAGATAGAATCACTTTCGTTCTTATATTTAGGCAACCCCATAATGAAATCCATGGTTACATGCTCCCGCTTTTACTCCGAAATAGGAAAAGGTTGAAGCAACCCAACTGTCCTCATATGTTCTGCTTTAACTTGCTAACAAGTAAGGCACCATGACATGAACTGAGCTATATCTCTCTTCATTCTTGATCACCAGTACACTCTCCTCAAGTCGTAGTACATCTTGGTACCTCCCAGATGAATTAGTATCGAGACTTGTGAGCCTCCTATAAAATCTCATTCCGAACTGACTCATTATTGGGAACACAAGGTCTACCCCAGAATCTGATCACTCCATTTGTCTGTAACATCCAATCAGGCTTCATTTCATTTGCTACCAACAGAAGTAAATTCTGATATGACTTGTTCCCCTCAGAAATCCTATCCAGCAAAGATGGTTTTACCACAAGGCTGAAGAGTAGCCCATCACTCTTTTTCCCTTTAGATTTAATGTTCAAAGCACTGAAAGCTTCTACTTGGCTCTTCTCTTGCCTCATCAAACAGGGTAATGTAATTCGAGGTTTCCTGCCCAAAGCATCTGCGACTACATTTGCTTTCCCCATATGATACTGAAGCATAGTCACGTAGTAGTGCAATAACTCCATCCATCTCCGTTGCCTCATATTTTGCTTCTTCTGAGTGAATAAATATTTCAAACTCTTGTGATCTGTGAAGAGTTCAAAATCTTCTCCATATAGGTAGTGCTTCCATAACTTCAAGGCAAACACTACTGCTGTTAGCTCCAAGTCATGAATAGGGTAAACCTTGAGTTGCCAAGATGCATAGGCTACCACTTATCCTTGCATCAGCACATATCCTAAACCCATTAATGAGGCATCTGTATAAATTGTCAACTTCTTTTTGCTGACCAGAATTACTAGCACTGGGGCTGAAGTCAATTTCCGCTTCAGTTCCTCAAAAGCTGCCTCACATCAGTCATCCCAACAGAATTTTATATCCTTCTTTGTCAAACTGTTCAACGATGCTGAGGTCTTAGAAAATCCCTCAATAAATATCCGGTAATAACTTGCCAGTCCCAAGAAGCTCCGAATTTCTGCAGCATTCTTAGGTCTCTCCCAACTCAACACTGTATCTACCATTGAAGGATCCATGGAAATTCTTGACTTGGGTACTACATGTCCCAAGAATTTAACTTCATCCTTCCAGAAGTCATACTTTCTGAATTTGGCATAAAGCTTATGTTCCAAGAGTTTCTTCAATGCCAGACTCAAGTGTTCTTTATGTTCTTCCCTTGACTTAGAGTATATTAGGACGTCGTCTACGAAGATCACTACAAACTAATCTAAGTATGGTCTGAAGACTTCGTGCATCATATCCATGAAGGCCGTAAGTGCATTCGTTAATCCGGAAGGCATTACTACGACTCATAGTGCCCATATCGAGTTCTGAATGCCATCTTCTGTACATCGCCTTCTCTAATTCTCAACTGGTGATAACCTGATCTCAGATCGATCTTAGAGAAATACTGGGCTCCCCTCAGCTGATCAAATAGATCATCAATTCTAGGCAAAGGGTACTTATTCTTGATAGTGACCCGATTCAGTTACCTATAATCGATACATAATCGCATCGACCCGTCTTTCTTCTTGACGAAGAAGACTGGTGCTCCCCACGGTGGGACACTCGGCCTTATGAATCGCAACTGAATTAATCCGCCAAGTTTCTCCTTGAGTTCTCTCAATTCCATTGGTGCCATACGGTAGGTGGTTAATGAAATCGGAGTAGTGCCCAACACTAACTCAATGTTGAATTCTACCTCCCTTAAAGGTGGTAATCCAGGTATTTCTTGAAATACTTCAGCAAAATCCCAGACTGTTGAAATCACCTCTAAGGATAACTCCTTACTCTCATCCATCAAGCCCAAAAATTCCGCCTGATAAGTATCCTTTTGGTTTTCCAGAATTCTTATGCTCTTCGTATCAGGGAACTCGAACATAACCACTTTCTCGAAGCAATCCACCTTGCATGGTAAGCGGCGAGCCAATCCATGTTTCACATCCCAAACTTAAAGGAAATTCACGTGGGAATCCCTTAGCTTCAAAATGTGACACTCAGCCCAATTCATATTGGGAGTGGAAGCAACATAGAGCCAAACCACTGAATATCATATAAAACTTAAAGAACTAACTTTACTGAAAATAATCAAAGAATATTAAGTTTAATTACATTCAAATCAACTAAATAAATCACAGCGGAAAACAAAATAAAGATATCCTATTCTCATGCTAAAATCAAATCCCTATTAACTAACCTATTTAATAATTAATTACATAAATCTGAATAAATAAGTCCTATTACATATTCTACTAAAAATAAACAGACAAATCCTAATTATAGCTAAAATCTTCATCTTTAACTTGGTCTCCACCTTAATCACTACGGTTCTGCTGCGCACTCACTAAAGATCTTGAATTGGTTATGCTCAAAGGCGTCAGTTACACTTAGCTCGGTAAATAAATCAATTAATCTGTATTATAGATTGGAATAGGGTCAAAGCCACTCTCCAATGATACACATAGAATAAAAAACAATAATATGCAATTAATGAGATATAGCATAGTCATATGATATGTAATGTGAATGCAATGCAATGGGTAATCACCAAGTGTGATTCATGCAAAAATATATGATGTGCAATTATGCATGCTGTTTGGAATTCGAGTAATGTATGCCCCACACTAGACCAATCAATTATTGAGCAAGATGTCTTAGCGAACCATCCCTCTCATACATGGCCACTCTCAGTAAGATATTCTATGTACGCATCATAGTTTTAAGGAGCTTCGACCAAGAGGGTACAATTCCCCACTTACTTTTGGTCATGGGTAATAACTAAGGCATCAAAAATATGAACTAACCTTAGTGAGTCATACACTAACCGAATGCTAACAGAATTTCACTTGGCATCCGTTACGTATTATAATATGCTATTGAGACGAAAATAATGTGGTATATTGGAATCATCACCCTCACCATGAATAAATTGGTCTATTGTAATGATCAGTCCCTCAACACATGCAAATCAGTCCATCTGAGACTTCCTCACCATATCACAATGTCCAAATCATAATAACACAGTTAGATTAGAATCTTCAACTGATGTGAAGATCTAAAGGTAAAGTCAAGCGTATGGCCAGATGTATGGTCATTAATTCATTAAGGTTTATGCTGTGCAAGTGTAATGTAAGTGCACATTAACTAAGCATACATTATGCGTACAATTGTGAAATAGGTCTAAGTAATCAATATGAGAATAATTATTATGGTATATGCTTCATGATATTCAATCAAACCCAATCATGTATAACATTTGATAACATATATGGAATTATCAATCAATCATAACAATCCTCTCAAACATGTCCTAAACTTATTATAATCAACATAAAATTAGTTACAAGTAATCAGAAATCTAATTCAAAGCATAATACTCATCAATCAAACAAACATGGGCTTTCCGGCAGGCGAACCGGCACACCGGTTAGCCACCGGCAGCCTGGGCGAAGAGTTCAATTCACAAACATAGTAGCCTAAAGCCACCGACAGGCTAACCGGCACACCAGATGGCCTACCGAGAGGCTAGGCGGGGCCTTAAAATCAAGTGAGACAATTCGGCAAGCTAACCGGTACGTCGGTTGGTCCGCCGTATGCCTTCCGGGTGAACTGGTAGACTAACTGGCAGACCGGTAGTCTGCTGGTTTGCCCTGAAATAGCAAAACGTCACTATTTTCGTACTTTGAGTTGGTTAGAGCAAAAACATACTTCTAATACTTACTTTAAAATAAAAATCTGAATCTAACCCAATAAAAATATTAATCAAAACAATGACATACCTTTGCTAGGATGATTATGCATTAAAATCTTAAGTTTTAGTAGAAATCAGTTGTTCTTTAACGTCTTATGTCATATCCAATGGATATGACATCTCACCTAAATCCAAATCGAAAATAAAGACTAATTGAATTACTTACCTTGGTTCAAGTTCTGAACCACTTCTTCTCAAGCTTCTAAAGCTCCTGCAGTTCTCCACACTCTCTCACTCTCTTGAAAAATGAACCACACATCCACCCCTAATGTTTTTATAGAAATTCCTATGGTTTCCTAGTTGATTTATGAGTTGTTATCTCAGTTGGATTGTGTTTAGATTATAGCCCTTAGATTAGATTAGTTTAATTACAACCTTTAGATTAAAGTGTCCTAGTTCTAATGTGAGTTCAGCATTGCTTTTATCTCATTTTAATCCTATTCATATTTAATGTCTTTTCCTTTTAATCCTAACCATTAGATTAATCTAAATGTTCCTACAAAATCCTAACCATTGATTTTAAATGTTCTAGTCTTAATTGGATTACTTATCTAATCTTAATCCTATTTAGTTTAGGATTTCTTATCTACTTTTAGATTAGATTAAAATGTTCCTACACAATCCTGACCTTTGATTAAAGTGTTCTAATTATTAATTATTATTTAGTTTCTTATTAGTTTAGGATTAGTTCTTCGTTCTTCATTAATCCTAGCCGTTTAATGTAGTTTAGTTAATTTATCAATTTTAGATCTAAGTTAATAATTATCTTCTTTTAATTACTAAGTCATATCTTAATTAGAATATCTATTATCCTTGTTAGTGTCCTTGTCTTCCTTAAACTAGTCTTTAATTATCTTATTTAATGTGTAATCCTAAAATAACTCATATACTTCATTTGTTTAGCTGTTTGGGACTTCTAATCAAACTCTAAGTTAAGTTTTCTAGAAGATATTTACTAAAAAAGGTATTAATATGTTTTATGTTTAATTTCTTGGTTTGGGCCTTCAGCCCATTAAGCTAATTAATTAATTAAGGTCCATACTTAAACACTTAAGCCCAATTAAAGTTTATAAGTCCAATTCCTATTAATTAAGTCCAAAACTAATTAATTAAGCTTTAAACAATATATTATGTTTTGTTGTGTGTTTGTACAAGGTCTTCATAATTAATGTAAACATATAGCTATTATATAAGTGTTTATGGTTTATCCTATTAAATTACTATTGTACCCTTATATAAAAAGAATTTTCTATTGCAATTTTTCGTGTTGTTACACCATGCCTAGGATTACATCACAGTTTGACATGGTCAACACCACCAAGTCAGCCTCTAGGTTGAGATCTCCCACTCTTACAACACAATCCAAACATATTCGACTAAGTGCAACCACTCCCCCAACCGGATTCACATTGCACAATGGTTCATTCATTAGCGATGGTACAACACCCAACATATGCATGGATTGAGCAGATATAAAAGAGTTTGTGACACCCGAGTTAAATAATACATGTGCAGGAGAATGAAAAACAATTAGTGTACCTTCTATTATGGCTTTCGTAGCCCCGTCATCTCTCTGAACTGCCTCCTCCGTCAAACCATTGACCTGCCCCTAGGAGGTGGTCTATTGTCAGATCTTTGTCCTTCACCCTCAACCTGGATACGTTCATGGTAGAACCTCTTCACATGTCCGGCCTTAACACAGTAGTGGCAAATCACTGGTGCTATCTGCTGAACATATGGAGCTGCTACCAGAGCCTCTGCCCTAGGAGTTGGTCCAGCCACAACTGCCTTCTACTGGTAGTCATCAGATCTGACCCTCTTCTGTCCCCTATTCTGATTGGGTTGGAACTAGCCTCGGTCTGGCCTAGAAGTTTCACGATACATGATACATGTCATTGTCCCTTTCGACACGACGTACGCATTCCAAGGCTTGAGCGTAAGTCTTGAAACCATGAGAGATAACTTTGGACCTGATTGAAGGTCGCAATCCCTCTTCAAATTTCGCATCCTTCTCTTCCTCAGTTGCTACGAGTTGGGGTGCAAAGCGGGACAACATTGCAGATTTCCCCTCATGCTATGCCACAGAGTATGAGCCTTGCTCCAAGCTTAGGAATTCAGAAGCTTTTTGCCTCTCGTAACTGCTTGGGAACTATTGTCTCTTCAACTCCTCCCAATCATTAACCTCTCTTTGGGCTCTTTCCACCATTTTCCACCAGTGATATGCTTTCCCCTTGAGTAGAAACACTGCCAGGCTTACTTTTTGGTTCACTGGACAACCCATAGCCCAGAATATCTTTTTCATATCTTGCATCTAGTCCTAGGCCCACATCAACTCTCCTCTCCCATCAAATGGTGGTAGTGATAACTTCTTGAATCGTTCGAGCCATGTTATCCCACCTCCATACCTTTAAGCCAACTGTGTCTTATCTCTTGCTCCCTCTGGTGAGAGGCAGCCATGTCCCTAAGTACTTGGTAGACACTAGCAAAATGAGGATCCACATCTCTACCCGAAGAACCCTCATCCGCTGTGTGATTGTGCCTACCTCTAGCCATCTACACACGGTCACAAGTCTCTAAGTATAACGTTTAAAAGTTGTACACACACACACACACACACACACACACACACACATATAT
Source organism: Pachysandra terminalis (assembly GCA_031762675.1). Taxonomy (NCBI): domain Eukaryota; kingdom Viridiplantae; phylum Streptophyta; class Magnoliopsida; order Buxales; family Buxaceae; genus Pachysandra; species Pachysandra terminalis. The sequence continues at coordinate 8,607 of JAUPMG010167924.1, forward strand.
ATATATATCACATACAAGCATAGAAAACACACCATTCAAAGAAAGCCACACACAATCAAACAGTTTGCACGACACACCCAACACGCATTTCATAGATGTGATTCTTGGGTTAACATATTTCTATGTTCTCTTCCTAGTTTTTCACTAGACTTTAGAATCTCTAGATTCATGACTTAAACCTAGAGCTCTGATACAATTCTGTCACGCCCCGAATCTGAGATGTCTAATCTCATGGATATACAGGGAATGACCTTCAGATCCAACTCAATGGACGCGGCCAAATCATAAAACCATTACATATGGTCCATCAGAGTTACAAAAATTAAACAACCGAAGTCTCAAAATTTAAAAAAATAATCATCTAAGTACAACCATGGTTTATAACATCTGTCGACACCCCAATTTGCACGAAACAAAATATTCTTTGTTTTGTTTTGCAGCTCCTGGACGGCTCAGCTTGAGATATTGGCAACTCTAAAATCACCTATAATTCCTTATTTTTCTTGTGTACAAGATCCCTCGAAAAGCCTACAAAACATCAAAATGAGCAAAATACCCCTGGTGGCCACACTTACTCTATTCTTCATACGTAGTCAAATTGTAATCTCAAATCTGAATTCTAGATAGAAAATGCTATCAAATGAGTACCATATTGCATAGATTCAGGATTTTTGAGAAAAATGACCAAAATGCCCTTGGAAGAATCAACTTTTTATCCTTCATTCAGAGTCTAATGTGGACCTCAAACTCAAAATCTAGACTGAAAATTCTTTCCAACGAGTATAATATTGACTATGTTCGGAGTCGTAGTGTAAAATGACAATTTTACCCCTAACTTGTAGTTTGATCAAAATTGTGCAAACTTACATGTCAAAACAAGTTTTCGACTCAAAATGACTGTAAAACTGCAAAAATCCGAATTTGATGAAAATATTTGCCAAAGATGGGTCCCACATTAGGTGCCACAGTGGGTCCCACATTGGGTCTCGCAGTGGGTCCCACATTGGACCCCACCTTTACCCATCACTTTACCCCTCTAACCACCCCATCACTTTTTACCCCATCACATCAGTTTACCCCTCCAACCACTCCCATCACTTTACCCCTCCAACAACCCCCCATCACTTTTTACCCCTTCAACACTCAACTTACCCCTCCTTCAACTTCCTCATTTCTTCTATAAAAACCCCCCATTTCTTAACACAAACCAACAATCATCTATAAAAAAGCCACTACAACAAACACACAACACACAACCTACAACAATCCCTCACCACCACTTCACCTTCATTTCCTTCCCCTCTTCTCCACCTCTTTTCACCACCACCTGCTGCCTAGCCCCGCGCACCCCTATTGCCACTCTCCCTACACGCCCCCTGCGCGCCCCGCGCGTGCACAACCCAGATCACCCTACTGCCCTTGCTGCTGCCCTTGCCTGCAAACCTACCAGCCGCACTCTCTCACCGTCTGCGTCCATTGCCACCTCCGGCCTGCTCTCCGCACACTCCCTTGCACCATCCACCATCTCCCGCGCACCCCGCAAACTTCCCTCCTGCCCAGCCGCGCCCCTGCGTGCCCCCTTGTAAGCTTCCCTCTGAAACTCTCTCTCTCTCTCTCACCGCACTCTCCCCTCTCTCTCTCTTTTCCGGCTGCGTTTGCAGCC
>JAUPMG010167945.1:0-10659 GCA_031762675.1 Pachysandra terminalis
CCCCCCCCCCCCCCCCCCCCCCCCCCCCCCCCCCCCCCCCCCCCCCCCCCCCCCCCCCCCCCCCCCCCCCCCACTACCTTAATTCAAGCATCCCTTGGGAGTTTGCCCACTTATTACATGTCTTTGTTATAGGCCTCCATGGTTGTGATTAATAGGATGGGGAAACTTTAGAGAGATTTCCTTTAGGAGGGAGGCGGGGTGAAAAATGATCATCTAGTTAGATGGGTGGATGGGGCGTCCAGGTTTGAGGGTTTGGGGGCTGAAGAGAGTTTGTCTCAGATTGGGTTGGAGGGTGACGAAGGGGCATGCGAGTCAGAAATTGGTGAGGGTCAGATTAAGTGTATTTCAGAATGGGATGGGGTCTTAGAGTTGGCTTCTGAATTTCGGATTGAAGCTAGTCTTAAGAATGGGGAACATATCTCTATTTCAGTGGTAGTAAATGAGTTTAGAAAGAGAATTGAGGGAGGTAAGTCAGTTAGTGAAAGGGGGAGTGAGGAGTTGAGAGATTCTCAATGGTGCATCAAGTATCAAAGAAAGAAAAGTAGAGATCAGTCTGTAGGATTGATGAAATTGGGTCATCTATGAAGATCATTAGCTGGAATGTGAGAGGTTTGGGGAGTGGGGATAAAAGGAGAGCGATAAAAGAAGTGTGGAGAAGAGTTGGGGCTGATATAATAGTTATTCAGGAAACTAAGAAGTTATTTCTAGGAGGGTTATTAGGCAGATGGGAGGTGTTAGAAATAAGGATTGGGAATGGCTTCCGTCTATTGGTAGATCTGGTGGGATTTGTATAGTGTGGGAGAGAGACTGTGTGAGGAAAATTGATAGTTGGAGAGGGAATTATTTCTTGGCTACTATGTTCCGGAGCGAGAGTGAATGGGTTTTGGTAGGTGTCTATGGTCCTAATAAGCATCGTGAGCGTCCTAATTTTTGGGAGGAACTTGGGAGATTCCACATTTCGATGGATGTTTTGTGGTGTCTTTTTGGGGACTTCAATGTTATTAGGTTCTCCCATGAAAAGTCCGGTAGAAGTCGGATCACGAAAAGCACGAGGGGTTTTGCCAAGTTCATCAATGACTGTGATTTGGTGGACTATTTGCTCATTGGTGGTACATTCACTTTGTCTAATCTTCAGGAGAAGTGTGTCAGTTGTAGGCTAGACAGGTTTCTAGTGTCAGTCTCTTGGGATGAGCATTTTCCTCATGGCTGTGTTTGGTTGCCGTCAATCTGTGGGAAAGTCAAAGGAATCAGAATTTTTTTTTTCTGATTCCTTTGACACAGAATCGGGCACAAAAAACCTGAAATTTTTTTTCTTAGCAAGGCAAAATTTTTCCTAAAAGCGGTGGGCCCCACCATTTATTTTCATTTTCCCAAGCAACCAAACACCAGAAGGAAAAAGGAAGTGGTGGGCCCCACCACTTTCTTTTTCCTTTCCCATAGATTGACGCCAACCAAACGCAGCCCATGTGTCCCAAAAAATTCTTGGGAGATCTATTTCGGACCACTTTCTGATTTTGTTGACTCGGAGTTGATTGTTAAGGGTGGTCCTCATCCTTTCAGATTTGAAAATATGTGGCTCCTCCATCCCAATTTTAAAGACCATTTGAGGTGTTGGTGGGAAGAGAGAGATGTGGCTAATGGTTGTGAAGGGTTTAAGTTCATGAGAAATCTTAGAGGGTTGAAGGATAAAATTAAAGCGTGGAACAAAGAAGTGTTTGGTTGGATCCCGGATAGAAAGAAGAAAGCCTTGTTAGAAATCCAGAACATTGATAGTATTGAGGAAGATAGAGCCTTAGAGTTAGAAGAGAGGGAGTTTAGGAGTAAGTGGAAAAAGAATCTAGAGGATATTTTGAAGAAGGAAGAAGTTAGTTGGAGATAGAAATCTGAAGTGCTTTGGCTTAAGGATGGAGACGGGAACACCAAGTTTTTTCCTTAAAATGACCAAATTTAGAAGAAAAAACAATAGCATAGTGATGTTGGAGCGGGAGAGAAATGCGATTGAGGACCATAAGGAGATTCAAAAAGCGATTGTGGATTATTTTCAGTCCCTTTATAAATCTGATCAGAAGTTTGTGTTTAACGTAGACAATTTGGTGGGTCCTAGATTAGACGAGAGTGTGGATGTAGACATGGATAAAGATTTTGAGGAAGATGAAGTGAAGAAAGCTATTTGGGACATGGATAGAAATAAGGCTTCGGGTCCAGATAGTTCTTCCTGCTTTTAGAGGGTTCTCCATGTTTGATATACTGGTAGGATGGTTGGAGGTGGCTCGTTCATCTCCACACATGGCATGACGGAGGGTGAAGGTGTAGATGGTGTTCTAGGTGTTAACTCCTTCATTTTCACTGATGTCTTTACCTTTTAGTACATGTGGCTTTGGTTTTTGGCTTTTGCTTTTACACTTTTTACACTTTTTGTTTGCTTTTTTGGGTTTTGGTGCTCATCTTGTGCGTCCCCCCCCCCCCCCCCCCCCTCATCTTTGTATGTTCATATCCTTTGATTTTTAATGAAATTGTTGTCAATTATCAAAAAAAAAAAAAAGGCTCCGGGTTCGGATGGATTTAATATGGCCTTTTTCCAAGATTGTTGGGAGATCATCAAAGACGACCTTATGAAAGTGTTTAAAGAATTCCATTCTAGTGGTATTATCAATAAAACCACTAATGCTACCTAACTTGTTCTCATTCCTAAGATCAAAGGTGCCGTGAGGGTGAAAGACTTCAGACCCATTAATCTTGTTACTAGTGTGTATAAGATTATTTCTAAAGTTCTTCTTAATAGGTTGAGATTGGTGGTCGATCAAGTAGTATCTAAGAATCAAAGTGCTTTTATCCATGGTAGACAAATTTTGGATAGCATTTTAATTGCTAACGAATATGTCGAGGAATGCAATAGACTGAAGATCCCTGGTTTGGTTTTTAAGTTGGATCTGGAGAAAGCTTACGATATGGTGGAATGGGGTTTCTTGGAGAATGTGCTTAAATGGAAAGGTTTCTTCGATAAGTGGTGTAGATGGGTGAAGGGTGTATCAGTAATGTGTAGTTCTCGGTTTGCCTTAATGGTGGGGTTTCAGGTCTCCCGGTCTCTTTCCTTCTTCTAGGGGGCTTAGACAGGAGGACCCTTTGTCCCTTTTTCTCTTCACTTTGGTTAGTGATGTTTTGAGCTATCTCTTTAATAGGGCTGGGGATAATGGGAAGATTCATGGGTTTAAGGTTGGGTTGGATAAGGTTGAGGTATTGCATCTACAATTTGCTGATGATACCTTGATCTTCTTGGAAGCTTCGAGAGAGAGTCTTTTTTGGACTAAGTGAACCCTTAGGATTTTCGAGATGATATCTGGTCTTAAAGTGAATATGGATAAGAGCAGTATTTTTGGCATTAATGTGGTTGACGTCTTTATCCAGGAGGGAGCGAGGTTATTGGGTTGTAGTAAGGGAGAGTGGTCTATGAACTATTTCGGATTGTCTGTGAACGGAAAGTATAGGGAGGTTCAATTCTGGAACCTGGTTATTGATAAGATGGAACAGAGGTTGGCCACCTGGAAAAGAAATTATCTGTCTTTGGGGGGGTCGCATCACTTTGATACAGGCGTCTCTAGGGAGTATCCCTACGTACTACATGTCGTTATTTAAGATGTCGGTCTCGGTTAGTAATAGAATTGAGAAATTGTAGAGGGACTTCTTGTGGGAAGGGGGAGATAAGAAGAAAGACCATCTGGTCAAGTGGGAGATTGTTTGTAAGAGTAGAGAGGATGGGAGGCCTTAATCTGGGTAACATTTAAATCAGAAACCATGCTCTACTTGGAAAGTGGCTTTGGAGGTTCAGTGTTGAAAAAGAGGTCTTCTGGATGTCCATCATTGCTAACAAGTATGTTGTGCACAATAACGGGTGGGATATCAGTTAGGTTGCTAAAATCAGTTCGATGAGTCCGTGGCGTGCCATCTCTGATTTGTTCCTTACCTTCAGTAGGAGCGTGAGATTCTCAGTTGGTTCGGGCAACTCCGTTTGTTTTTGGTCTGATCTCTGGTGTGGGGAGTTTCCCCTTGCCACTCGATTCTCTAGGATTTATTCTATTTGTACTCATAAGAACTCCCTTGTTTCTGAGACTATCAGTTGGACCATCTCTGGGATTTCTTGGAACCTTCCGCTTCGTAGAGATCCAATTGGGGTGGCTTTTGAAGAGTTAACTTTGATGTTTGAGCTTCTTAGGAATGTTGTCCTCTCTGATAATCTTCAGGATTCTAGAGTCTATTGTCTTGAGCCTAATGGGATATTCTCTACCAAGTCTTTACGTAAGTCTTTGATGGCTGTTGGTCCTTCGTCTCCTCCTCCTTTCTTCCCCTCCTTGCTTTGGGGAGCAAAGGTCCCTCCTAAGGTTAAAGCTTTTGTCTGGATTGCCCTGCATCATCGTATTAACACTGCTGATATCCTTCAGAAGAGGAGGCTGTTTATGGCACTTTCCCCACAGGTATGCCCTATATGTATGGCCCATGGTGAATCTGTGAATTATTTGTTTTTGGGATGTAATGTGGCTGATCAGGTCTGGAGATTCTTTACTTCGTCCATTGATGTTGCGTGGGTTGGCCCTTGCTCGGTGCATGAGTTACTTTATCAGTGGTAGTTTCATGGGCTTGGTACTCGGGGTAAGATTATGTATCGAGCACTTTTTTTTGCAGTGCTATGGGGGATATGGAATGAGAGAAACAAGAGAATTTTCGATGGAAAGGAAAGAGGCTGGAGGAGATCATTGACTCCATCTTGGTTATTACGGTTTCCTGGGTTTGTTCCTTTCCAGAGTTTAAAGATGTGTCGTGGACGGATATGATGAGAAGCTGGTAGACTGTGGCATAACTATAGTCCTTTCTGTGGCCTTTCTTTGCTTTTCTTTGTTCCTTTTGTATTTTTATGTTTCCTATCTTTTTCTTTGTTCTATCTTTGTACTCCATTTTTAATAAAATTTGTTATTGATATAAAAAAAAAGTTAGATGGGTGCATGTGTGTAAGGAAAAGGAAAATGGTGGGATTAATTTGGGCAATCTTCGCAAATAAATGGTTGTGGAGATTTAGTACTGAAAAGAAGGCTTTGTTGTGTTCCATCATTGAAAGTAAATTTGGTGTTCATGTCAATGGGTGGGATGCCAACCCTTTGGTCCGCGTTAATTTGAACAATGTTTGGAAGATTATAATTGCATAATTCCCTGTTTTCTTTAGTAATGTTAGAGTTTTTCTGTGGGTTCAGGTTTGTTTATTCATTTTTGGTACTTGTGGTGGGGGAAATCATCTTTGGCCTCTTGGTTTCCTAGCGAAAATTTCCTAGAGTTTTTCGCTTAGTTTGTTGTCAGGATTCTTCTGTTGTTGAGGTTTTAAGTTCATCCATCTCGCGACTCTCTTGGAATCTTCCTCTTCGTCGGGTTCCGAGGTCGGCGGATGTGGTAGAGTTAGCCAATCTTTTTGATCTCCTTAAGAATGTGATTATTGTAGAGTACTCTCCTGATTCTCGTGTTTGGTGTCCTGACTCTAGTGTAGATTCTCTTACAAATATTTTTTCGGCGTTCTTCGGGGAGTTAGTCCAAACTTTGTTTTTCCTTTCTCTACGTCTCGTCTGTGGGGGTATAAGTCCCTCCCAAAGTTAAAGCTTTTGTGTGGACCGTCTTCGTCAATAGTATAAACACTGCAGATAATCTTCAAAGGAGTAGAAAGTATATGGCCTTATCTCCTCAGGTTTGTGTGATGTGCTTGCATAATGAAAAATCAGTGGACCATCTTTTTCTCTCGTTTAGCTATGCAGCAATGGTTTGGTGTTTCTGTATGTGGAGTATTGGAGTGGTTTAGTCCCCCCAAGACATGTAAGAGAGTTGCTTGAGCAGTGGTGTTTTTTTGTGTTGGGGATGAAGGGTCGGATTCGGATTCTGTACAGGATTCTTTTCTTTTGCATCCTTTGGGAGATTTGGGGGAAACGTAATAAAAGAATTTTTGAGGATTCCTGGAGGAGTTCTAATCATCTCGTTGATTCTATTGTGGGCACTACGGCTGCTTGGTCAGGGATTCTTCCAGAATTTATGGATATTTCTTCTTTGGATTTTTTTAGATGTTGGGAATCCATTGCTGGGATGTAACGTTTGTTTTGGGGATTTTGTGTTCTAGTGGGCGGTGTGTTTTGAGGGTTCCCTTGGGATTTTGATGGTTTTTTTCTTGGGTGGATTGGTGGTTCCCTGCCTTATGGAACCTATTCTCTCCCCTCTTATTTTTGCTTTGTACATTCTCCTCTTATTATATTTTCTTTTTTATTCAAAAAAAAAAAAAAACACTTGCCAAGAATCTTGCTAACTGAACTGAATGAATAAACTGCCATGAACAATCATGATTGATGGAATCCCACCCAATAGACGACCGTAAGGGAATTATCCTCTATCTCCAACTCCTTGAACCCGAGGGCCGTAGCCTCCTTCCGTCGTTCCTGCAATCAATGCTAGAATCTTTGCTCTGATAAAGCTACCTGTTTTAATAAGGCCTGAGTAGCCATGAACTATTGTGCTCGTATGGTCTCTAAATACTTCTATACCAGAATGGCTTGGGTTTTCCTAAACACCCATCAAAGTTGAGCTTAAGAGCTTTTACATGGGGTGGAGACCAAACATAGTGAATCCTACTAGGATATGGTGAGGTGCCATATATGGTTGATCAGTGTCTCAAGATTCTCGAAATGGAAATTTCTCTGAACTCAAGATAGTGAGAAATCCATGATGCACACATCAACATTCCTGTATCAATTAGCAAAGGTATGGAAATTCTCCTTATCACCAAAAATACTAGATACTGAAGGGGCTGGAGAGTGGCTAATTTCTACAGTTTTTGGGCCCAATCATAGTCAGTTGCGGAGTGAATTAGAAGAGGCCAAAGCTAAATGGGATTTTCTATGGTGCATCAGAGGTGACTTTAATGGCATAAAATTTCAGTGAGAAAGGCCAATTCGCTTGGTTGAATGGTCAAGAGAGACCAATAATTTCCAAATTGAATGGATTTTTGGTTTCTACTTGTTTAGAGGAATCATTTAAAGTCATTACTGCATTTTCTTTTTCTAGACCAACTTCAGACCACTCTCCAATATCATTGGAATGTGAAGATAACTTTAAAAGAGCATCACCATCCGGTTTGAAAATATGTGGCTGGATGAAGAGAGCTTTATTGAAAGGGTGAAATGATGGTGGGAGGGTTTTCAATTCTCGGGATCACCAAGTTTCATTTTTTGCAAAAAACAGAAGGCCCTTAAAGAAAAAAAAAGCATTGGAACAAAGTGTCTTTCGGGAAAGTAGGAGAGTAAGTAAAAGGAGACGTTGATGAGAGTCAAGAACCTTGATGATTTAGAGGAGATAGGGGAGCTATTGGAGGCTTGGAGGTTGGAGAGGGGGAATAGCAAATCTGATCTCAAAAAGTTAGCAAAGTTAGAAGAAATAAGTTGGAGACGGAAATCGTGGGCTTCATGGTTAAGGGAGGGCGTAAAAATACAAAATTCTTTCACCGTGTGGAAAATGCTAGAAATAGAATTAACAACATTAGAAAGATTGAGGTGGAGGGTCTGGTCTTTGAAGATGAAGGTGGCATCAAGAAAGCTGTGGAATGTTTCTATATAGGGTTGTTTGACATGATATAAATGAAGAAAGGGATTTGTTGGAGAAGACTTTTGAAGAAGAGGTTATTAAGGAGTTAATGGGGATAAGGCACAGGGTTCAGATGGATTTACATTGGCTTTCTATAAGAAATGCAGGAGGGTTATCAAAGTAAACATAATGAAGGTGATTGAGAACTTCTTCCAGACATCGGCCTTTGAAAAATGTTCTAATGCAACCTTCCTAGCTTTGATTCCAAAAACAGAGGGGGCTGTTAACATGAAGGAGTTTCGACTGATTAGTTTAGTAGGAAGCTTATACAAAATTATTCTAAGCTACTAGTTGGTTGGTTGGTTGAAAAAGGTTCTTCCCTCAATTATATCAGTCACAAAGTGCTTTTGTAGGAAGGTGTCAAATCCTTGATGGGGTGCTAGTGGCTAATGAATGTATTGATTCTATGACGAGAAGAGGTGAACAAGGAATCATTTGTAAGCTAGACATGGAAAAATTATATGATCATTTGTGATGGGAGTTCCTTCTATACTTGTTGAGAAGGATGGGTTTTGGTATAAAATGGAGAAGTTGGATTAGGACTTTCATATCCACAGCAAGCTTGTAGGTTCTTGTGAATGGGGTATGATCAGGCTTCTTTGGGTCCACTAGGGGAATCAGACAGGGAGATCCTCTTTCTCATTTCCTATTCATTAAAGTGATGGAAGCCTTGGGGAGATTGTTATAGGTAGCGTCATTTAATGAGCTTATTGAAGGCTTTTTAGTAGGGAGCCTCCCTTATTTCCCACTTACAGTTTGCAGATGATATATTTAGTGTTTTGCAAACCTTCTCAGGTCCAATTGAAGGTGTTGTGATGTATTCTTATGTGCTTTGAGGCAACCTCTGGTTTAAAAATTAACTTGTCGACAAATCTGAAATATTTGGTGTTGCCGAGGTAGTTAACATGAATGCACTGACTGTAGTTTTGGGATGCAAAATGAGTGCTTTATCAATGACATATTTGGGCATCCCTTTGGGGTTCCTTATAAGGCCTCCTCGGTGTTGGATAGTGTGATTGAGAGATCAGAGAAAAAAATTAGCCAATTGGAGAACTAAGTATCTATCCAAGGTGGAAGGTGACACTTACCAGAAGTTCACTTTCTAATCTTCCCATTTATTTATGTCGGTCCTTAAGATTCCATCCTCTGTGGCAAGAAGTCTAGAGAAATTGCAAATGGACTTCTTATGGTGTGGGCTGGGAGATGAGCACAAATACCAGTTGGTCAAGTGGCAAGAGGTTTATTGTCACGAACTAAACCTGTAAATCTCAAAGGAGTCTCCAAATTTAAGCCGTAACTCTGACCCCATATCCCTATGGGAGTAGAAAGCAATATTCAAACATAAGCAAAAGTAATTTCAATAGTTCTAATAAATAATTAAGTAAAAATTACAGATCTGATCCCTTTACATAAATTTGAATGAAATCTCTACTTCTAATACAATAGCCCTATCGTCTTAATCTCTATTCTTCTAATCCCAATCCAAAGCTCTCCCTTTAAGTGCTAGTCTTCAATCCTGAAAATATAAATCAACAGACATAAGCTGGAAAGCCCGGATGAGTAGTCCTTCAAAATAAGGTATTTACTCATATCCCAATGTGATGAGAAAACATACTAAATAATATAAGTAATGATAATAATTTCTGTAATGTATGAGACTAAAGGTAAATAAGAACATAAATCAAACGATAGATAGTTCTTTCCTAATTCTCACTTTGGTATATGAATCAATGGTCAATATCAAGAGTTTAAGTGCCTAGTTCTATATGCAAATTAGATCAATTGCATCATACACAAGATACACAAAATAATATCAACAAACAATATGATAATGCAAGGGTGCTGTTAAGTATGCAAATATAGTGAGTTCCACATGATCGATCCGTCCTTGAGCAAGATGTCTTAACGAACCATCCCCCCCATACAGGGCCACTCTTAAAGATAAGATATTCTATGTGCGCAACATAGTTTTTAGGGGCTTTGACCTAGAGTGCACAATCCCCTCACTTATTTGTGATCAAGGGCAAAATATCCAAGGCATCACCAATGTGATATGTCCTCAGGGAATCATACATATTTAACAACCAACAGAACGGTATCATGATTCAGCTATTGGGCATTACATTAGTGAACTTTCCCTTACCTATCATCTTACCACATGTCTCTTGGGATCATCACCCAGAACATATCCCTCACCATGGGTGAAAACAAGCATAGTCCATACATAGGACAGCAATGATTTAAATAAGTCAATTAGTCTCTTGTGTGGTCTAAACCCATGGGTATTACATAGGGTATTAGACAAAGCCATCTCGGCAAGGTAGTCCATATTCAATTATTCACTCATAAATTCAGATCCTTTAATTAATGCAATGCACACACAATGATTCATAGGCATATATTCAAATCAGCAATCACATGAGCATGGTCTCATGATTTTAAGCTATTGAAGCATATCTCATCATACACACCTATATTTAATAAGAATACTTATCCAAGCATAACAAGCATGATATGATTAAATTAGTTATTAATAGGCCAAGTATTAATAATCGCATATCAGTCAATTTAATAAGGATACTAGATACTAAATCACTCACAAACATTCGATCAAAAAAAAAATCGCTCACAAACATCACATAACAAGCACATGGGTCAATTTCTGTACCTAGACATGCATATAAGGAGTGAATGGAATTATTGGTTAGGTTCTAGGATTGGTCACTCACATAACTCAGAATATCACTTTTGCCAAGTTCCCAGTTGTCTAGATCTTATGTGTAGAGCTAGTTACAAGCGTTAGATCATGGGATCAGCTTTATTACATAGCACTTAAACAATGTTGTTAATAAGGACAGGTAGTATACTACTTGTATAATCTATCAAGATCAAGGTTCGCGGTGTCGGTGTCGCCTGGTGTGTGGCCAGGTGGCTCTGGCGAAATGTCGGCGACATGTCCCCGACATTTCGGCGACATGAGGGGAAAAAAGGGGAAACCGG
>JAUPMG010167966.1:0-10659 GCA_031762675.1 Pachysandra terminalis
TGTAGCCACACAAGTCTGTTTCAGACATTGAATTAATTCCTAGATTTCATGAGATTACCATATTCAAAGGGTTAGAGAGATCAGCAGTACTCTACTCTTTCTCTTAATGATTTAATCCTTTTAATATTAGTTTAATTTGATTTTTAGAATTAAGATCACAAGATTCCTTTGCTTTGTTTAATTAATATATTTAGAATTAATCTGGTAATTTAAGAATCTTAACCCCATTAGTCCTTGAGGTACGACACCCTCAAAATAGGCCTATCCTACAAGGATTTGTTGTATTGCGAGTGGTAATTAAAATTGCTCATCACCTCCCTACTTTTAGGGGTATATTCCTGAATCCCAGATAGGGCTCTCGCCCCTACTTTACTCTCTGCTATGGTATTCCACACCCACAATAACACTAGTAACCCAAAAATTGCCTCGAAAGGAATATAACAATGACACTAAATATGTATATAAATAACTTAAACCCGTACATGGTTTGATAATAGTAATAACAAATCCAGAAGATACAAGTAAAGGCTAACAACACAACCTAACTAATGAAGGATTCCAACCACTCCAAGCTAAACACAATATAGTCTGATAATCTAATTAAACAAAATGAAACTAAGTCTTCAAATCTTCAACTCCAAGTCCTCGTGGTATCGACCTCAACATTCTATCTTCCTCAGTCGATTCACCTGAAATGTTGGGAGCCAGAAAGGCCTGAGCTACGCACTCAACAAGTACAATGTACAATCAAAGAGTCACACATTCGAATGACTCTCCATGAATGTATGCCATGCCATAAGGAAATGCAACAATTTGTTCTTTATATGAAATGACATGAATAATCAATCCATCATCAAACATGATGGAAAGCACAAACACATGAAATGCAAATGCACGAGGTTGATAATGTGTCAATGATGTTCACACTCAATCCCCACTGAGGCCAAATGAGTCACACAGATCACATGCACCATTTTGGCTCACGCACTCCAAGTGGATTCTGTGTGTACAACACAGTTTTAGGGTTTCTCAACCCATGGGATGCTCTTGTCCCACCATTTTTTTTTTATCACGGGGATACATTTGGGCATCACATAAAACTTCCCGTGTGGATGTATCCAGGGCATCACACAGAACTTCCCCCGTGGTACATCCAGTTCACATCTATCCGTCAAATTACACACATCATATGTACATATATTCTAGCCTGATTTATGCACACGTGCTAGCATAGGGTCAAAGGGTAGCTAATTCCTCACTCAAGTCATCTTAGACTCCAATATTTGTCCATACAAAACTCCAGATAAGTCATCTCTCATTGGCGCTTCTAATTGAGCCCAATCAATCTCACATTATCCCATTGGTTCCCCTTACGAGAATCCAAGGTCCGGTCTGGTCATTGAGTCACACTCATGGACCCACCATGCATTAATGTCCTTATTAATGTATGCACACTACAATCATCTATACGTAATGCATAGAGACAGCTGAATCAAGACAATGTTTCACATTGATCTAACTATCTGTCACGCCCCAGATCTCGTGGCACGAATCCCTAGATAGGGTGGCATGAATCTCGAGGTCAGACCTTCGAAATCCACGCATGGACCGCAGATTGCTACCAAACCACAAGTAAGGAAATAAAAGTAATAACATACTTTCATTGAATATTTAATCAGATTGCGGAAGTCTAATCAAAACAACGAAGTCAAAATAAATATCCACATGAAGATAAAAGATCTTAGGCTACAACTGAGCCATGATCAATATGGGTCTAATAAACGCCCAACAAATACATCAAGTCACTAAATGTAATAGAACCCAAAACTGTATCTCAACTAAGGTTAACGACTTCAGCTGAATCGTAACCTACACAATTCATTATACCACAAAAACATAAGAACTGCTAAGAAAAACCAGAACTCCCCAACCAACAGGAGGTCCCACTAAACAATCACAAGGTAACCAAGGAAATAGAGCAACCAGAAGTTCACATCATCCTCTAATGCTTCTCCCATCCTGCAACATGAGAAGTTGCGTGATACATTGAATGCCCTAATGACAGTTACTCGTTCTCTTATGGAAATCAGATCAAGGGTTAGTACTACAATAATCGTAATACAAGCATGAGTAATTTAATATGAAATGGAATGAATGAATGAAACAATCACAGGATCTATAGTGACTGCAATGAGGGAAAACAGTCATGATGTAAATGCTAAATGAATCGACCAAACTAAAGTATCCTGATAAGTGGACCTTCTCAACCCAACCAATTCAGGACATCGTCCTAGGGACTACTGGAAGCCCCATCTTCATTCCAAGTGCTAACCCATGGTTGAAGTCCACCATGTACTAATTTACGAGTGTACCATACTCGAGGGATAATGAACCTGTATAGGATCTCGTAAGCATCCTCCCCTTATTTAAGCGGGCCCTTTCACCCCACAGGTTTAATCAACCCTCCGGTGGCCTTTCTCAATTTCTCCATAGATTTCCACCTCCCGGCTCACTTATCATTCAACCTCAGCCTAGTATGTTATTCATTAACTAGGATCTCAAATGATGATAGACAACGGAAACTATCCATGCGCCTATACATGCAGATAATCCGATTGCCAACCATCATAAGCTTCATATGAGTTATCATACCATAATAACCACACAATCGGTAATCCTATTCATTTCCAAGTCACATCCATATCTGTCCTAGGGTGGGATGATGGTTACAGCAACAACATCAGAACGCCTAGGTTGACTCCCCGCAGGTAGGCTTGCTGCTTTCAAGTCAAAACACGCGTCTGAAACTCAATCTCAATCCATGGGCGAAGCCCTTCACCCTCCACCCGAGGAATCCACAAAAATTCTCAACACTGTGCAAGATCTCAGTTCGTCGGTAGGGTGCTCGATGGACGAACCCTGTCGAATAGAAAATTTGGTCATGAAAATGGTCTCTGTCAGTAGGGTACTCGATGGACCGAACCCTCTGTGCTTTTCTCAGTTATTCGGCAGGGTCATCGGTGGACTGATGCCTACCGAATAGCAAATTTTGCCTGGAAACAACTCTCTGTCGGTAGGGTGGTCAGTGGACCGAACCCTACCGACAATTCCATATTCTGGGAGTTTTTTGGGTAAATTCTGGGTGTATAAATCTAATCCAACTCAACCAAAACGACTCTAAAACATTGGAAAACACACCCAAATCACACTAGACGTATCTTAGACTAGAAATCATCAAATAAACAACATTATATCATGGATTTAAACACAATAATTATCTTTTCAACTTAAAACTCAAAAACAGAGCATAAACAAAATAATCTCATGACCATAATCGAACTACACAATCACACAACTTACCTGATTGTTTTCGTCACTTGATGATAACTTTCTGAGCTTTTCCCCTTACTCTCTACATGCCGGTGTCTGCGAACATAAATCTCTCTTAGAGCACAATCAAACCCAAACTGGTTTCCTCTCTTCTTCTCTTCTCTTCTCAGCCTCTCCCTCAATATTCTGATCAGATCTAGATCAAAGAGAAAGGATGAGGTGTGAATGGTAAACCCCAAACCCTAGAGTCCCTTACCTTTCTTCTAAACTTTCCAATCATATTCGTTCCATGCACGATCAGCAAACACTAATTGCGCGCCCAGTTTGGGTTGATTGAAATTAATAATTCAATCCACCCAAAGGTTTTAACTAATATCCCTATTACCCAAAGTTCATTCACCAATATCACAGTATCCCATATCATTAATTCAAGCATGCACACACACACACACACACACACACAGATATATATATATTAAAAAAATTCCAAAATAATTATATAAAATTAAACAATTAAATCCGGACATCTTTTAGCAGATTTAGGTCCTTACAACCTACCTCCCTTAAAAGAATTTCATCCCTAAAATTGCGTACCTCAATCCGTGAATAGGTGTGGATAGTGCGCTCGAATCTCCGACTCTAGCTCTCAATATGCTTCAGTCTCATCAAGATGCCCCCACTGGATCTTCATAAGTGGTATCGTCTTGGTCCGCAACACTTACTCTTTCCGATCTAGGATCCGCATCGGCTTCTTAGCATAGGTCGCATCTTCACAAAGTTGTAATTGCGTCCAATCCAGCACGTGAGAAGGGTCTGGCTCATATTTTTGTAGAAGAGACACGTGAAATACATCGTGAATGGATGACAACTGCAGTGGTAAGGCTACCCGGTATGCAACTCGTCTGATCCGCTCAAGTACTTCACAAGGTCCGATGAAACCTGGAGCTAAATTTCCTTTCTTGTCGAATCGCATCACGCCTTCCAATGGTAAAACCTTGAGAAACACGCGATCTCCAACCGAAAACTCTAATTATCGTCTTCTTTTGTCTACATAGCTCTTCTATCTGCTTTGCGCTGTCTTTAGTCTTTCCCAAATGAGCTTCACTTTCTCTGTAGTCTGCTGTACCAGTTTTGATCCCAAAATGCTATCTTCTCCCACGTAAGCCCAACACACTGGTGAAAGACAAGGTCGGCCATACAAAGCCTCAAATGGGGCCATGCCTATGCTCGCATGGAAACTATTGTTGAAAGAAAACTCCACTAATGGTAGGTGTTCTCCCTAACTACCGCCAAAATCCATTACGCATGCTCGTAACATGTCCTCAAGGACTTGGTAAACTCTCTCGGTCTGACCATCCGTCTTTGGGTGATAAGTTGTGCTGAAGTCCAACCTCATACCCATAGCTTTCTGTAGTGCGTCCCAAAATCTGGATGTGAACAAGGATCCACGATCTGAGACGATGCTAACTGGAACTCCATGTAGTGATACAATCTCACGTATGTACAGTCTCGCAATTTCATCTATCGTGGCTGAAGTCCGTATTGGTAGAAAATGTGCAGATTTGGTCAATCTGTCTACGATCACCCAAATCGAGTCTAGGCTGCCTCGACTCTTCGGTAGTCCAACTACGAAGTCCATAGTGATATGTTCCTATTTCCACTCAGAAATCGGTAGTGGCTATAGAAGTCTTGCTGATCTCATATGTTTTTCTTTCACTTGTTGACAAGTGAGACACCGTGACACGTACAATGTGATTTCCCACTTCATTCCTAGCCACCAGTAATTCTGACGTAGATCCCGATACATCTTCGTGCTCCCCTAATGAATGGAGTAGCGTGACTTGTGTGACTCGTCCAAGATCTCTCTCCTGATGCTCTGGTCATCTAGAATGCAAAGTCAACCTCGAAATCTGATCAGACCATCTGTGTGCACTGCCCACTCAGGCTTCCTGTCGTCTGCTGCATGTGACTGCAAATCTAGATCATTCTTCTCACTCTCTGCAATCCGCTGCTCTAATGATGGTTTGGCTACAAAACTGAACAAATAGCTACCTCGATGTTGGTCCAAAGGATGAACACCCAAATCTGAGATAATCTCCTGTAAGCTCCACTTCTATATCATCAAATGTTCGATAAATCCACGCAGCTTGCTGCTCAAGGCATCTGATACCACATTAGCCTTCCCAGGATGGTAGTTGAGTGTAGAGATATAGTCATTCACAAGCTTTAACCACCTCCTCTGGCACATGTTCAGATCTTTCTGTGTGAAAATATATTTGAAGCTCTTGTGATTTGAAAATAGATCGAATTCCTTTCCATAGAGATAGTGTCTCCACAGCTTCAATGCAAAAACCACCGCGGCCAACTCCAAGTCATGAGTAGGATAATTGCACTCATGCACCTAAGTTGCCGTGACGCATAAGCTATGAAGTGATTTTCCTGCATCAGTATAGCTCCCAAACCTTGCAGTGACGCATCCGTGTAGACCTCCATCTGCTGTCCTGCAACAGGTACCACAAGAATAGGTTCCGATTTCAATGTCTTCTTCAGCTCTTCAAATGCTGACTCACACTTCTCATCCCAGATAAATTTTACTTCCTTCCGAGTCAAGCGAGTCAATGGTGCAGCTATAGAGGAAAATCCTTCGATGAACCTCCTATAGTACCCCGCAAGACCTATGAAGCACCTGATCTCAGACGCATTCTTAGGTTGTTCCCACCCAAGAATTGCCTCAACCTTAGCTGGATCCTCAGATATGCCACTCCTGGATACCACATGTCCAACGAACTTGACTTCGTCCTTCCAGGATTCATACTTCTCCAGCTTAGCATAAAGCTGGTGGTCAAGCAAAGTCTAAAGAACAATTTACAGATGCTCCTCGTGCTCTTCTACAGATCTCGAGTACACCAAAATGTCAACTGCGAAAATGACGACAAACCTATCAAGAAACGACCGAAACACTCGGTGCATCAGGTCCATAAATGCTGCAAGCGCATTCGTCATCCTGAATGGCATAACAACAAACTCATAATGCACATATCGAGTACGAAAGGCCGTCTACTGTATGTCTTCATTTCGAATCCTCAACTGAAGATACCCCGATCTCAAATCAATCTTTGAGAAGTACTACCCTCCTCTCAACTGGTCGAACAAGTCATCAAACCTCGGCAATGGATACTTGTTCTTCACCGTGACCCGATTCAGCTGTCTGTAGTTGATGCATAGCCTCAAGGAACCATCCTTCTTTAAATACATTACCGGCAAGCCCCACGGTGAAATACTCGGCCTAATGAATCCGAGAGTACACAACTCATCTAGCTGTACTTTCAACTCTTTCAACTCAGTTGAAGCCATCTGATAAGTCGCAAGTGATATAGGTACAGTACCAGGGATGAGTACGATGCAAAAATCTACCTCCCTTTTATGCAGTAAACCAGAATCTCTTGAAATACTCGTCCAAAACCTCACTGTAAGAATATCTCCCAAGGACATTTTCTGTATCCTTTCCGTGGCAAATAGAAAATCAGACTGATATCGGTCCTTCTCTGATCCACGGAAATTCAAACATCAATCTCCAGGAAGACAAAACAAAACCGATTTTTCAAAACAATTAACTCTGGCATGATTGGCTGAAAGCCAGTCCATACCAAGTATCACCTCAAACTAAGGCATATCTAATACATTAAGACCTGCCTCCAAGTTCAGGTCGCCTACTCTCACCACACAAGCTCTACAAACTCGGTGAAGAGTCGCGATTCCCCCAACTGGGTTAGGAATGCTCAACGGAGAATCTAATACACTCGAATGTAAACTCAAGAAAGCCATGCAACTACTAGAAATGAAGGAATGAGATGCACCAGTGTCAAACAATACACTAACTGGAGTATGAAACAGGTGAATAGTACCTTCCACCACAGCATTCGTAGCACTATCGTCGCGTGGAACTGTAGTGTCGGTCAAGGCATGGACCTTGCCTTGAGGTGTGGGTCTAGGCGATGCGAGCTGACCATCACTCCGTAGTGCTCTACAGTGCTGTTGGATGTGTCCTTCATTGCCACAGTTGTAGCAAGTCCTCGTATCACGTCTACGAAAAGCCTAATCCTAAGGAGATAAAGGCTGTCGTGATGCATCCCGTGATGGTTTGGTAGGAGCTGCAGTGTTTCTAGAAGGAGTCGCCCCTCGCCGAATGTCGTTCCTCTGCCTTTGGTCATTGCCCGATCACTGCTAGTACGGATGGAATCTGTCCCTGTCTGACTTGGGTTGTTCTCTAAGCGGTGCTACTCTGATCATGTCCCTCTTTATGTGTGTGGCACAATCCAGAACATCAGCCTATGCAGTCAAGCGTAGTGGGATAATCCTGGACCGAATGTCTGCGCAAAGACCCTCCTCGAATTTGGCTACCTTATCAGCTTCGTTAGCGATCACATGCGGCGCATACCTTGACAACATAGCAAAACGATCCTTATACTCTGCCACTGAATGGGTCCCCTGTTCTAACCTCAAGATTTTGGAAGCCATCTACCTCCTATAGCTATTGGGTAGATAGTTCTCCAGGAACTGTGCACGAAACTGCTCCCATGTCAACTCGGTCGCCATGTTCCTCTCAGTCATGTCCCACCAATGTAGGGTTTCACCTTTTAGCATAAAGGTGGCAAGAGGTACCCCCTGCTGGTCAGGACATTCCATTGTCTTGAAGACCTGCTCTACATCCATGAGCGAATCTTGTGCCAAGTGAGGCTCACCTCGTCAAGTGTAGTCGGTGGGGTCAGCTTCTTAAATTTTTCTACCCAGTCCACAGCCGAGTTTTGGTTTCTCCTCTCCCCTAAGGCAGCCAAGTGTTGCACTTGACCACGTTGCAGGGCAGCTATGTTTCCAAGAATCTGAACAACACCTGCCATCTATGGATCGGCACCAGTCCCAACACCTGCTCCAGCCTTAGCTCCAGTGGCTAAGCTCTCCCCTACAGTAGCATTTCTTCTTCTTCCAGCCATCTACACACCCAAGCAACCATTAAATCTACAGTTAACTATGTATGTCTACATATACATATATTCTAGCTAATACACAATAAACACACATATTAACATAACAAGTATCATTGTTCACACATCACACAAATACTACAGTCGTTCTCTGTTTGTCCACCTAACTCTAGTTTCTATGTGATACCTAACGTCACTAGTCCTCTAACATCCTTACTCTAAGAAAACCTTATGTTCTAATACCAATCTGTTAAACCGTAGATCGCGTAGCACGAATCCCTAGATAAGGTGGTACAGATCTCGAGGTGAGACCTTCAGGATCCACGCATGGACTGCAGATTGCTACCAAACCACAAGTAAGGAAATAGAAGTAATAACATACTTTCATTGAATATTTAAGCAGAGTGCAGAAGTCTAATCAAAACAAAGAATTCAAAATAAATATCCCCATGAAGATAAAAGATCTTATGCTACAGTGGAGCCAAGACCAATATGGGTCTAATAAACGCCCAACAAATACATCAAGTCACTAAATGTAATACAACCCAAAACTATATCTCAACTAAGGTTAACGACTTCAGCTGAGTCGTAACCTACACAATTAATTATACCCAAAAAACATAAGAACTGCTAAGAAAATCCAGAACTCCCCAAACAACAGGAGGTCCCACCAAACAATCACAAGGCAACCAAGGAAATAGAGCAGCCACAAGTTCACGACATCCTTTAATGCTCCTCCCATCCTGCAACATGAAAAGTTGCGTGAGACATTGAATGCCCAGTAAACTTATGACAGTTACCCGTCCTCTTATGGAAATCAGATCAAGGGTTAGTACCACAATAATCGTAATACAGACATGAGTATTTTAATATGAAATGGAAAAAATGAATGAAACAATCACATGATCTATAGTGAATGCAATGAGGGCAAACAATCATGATGCGAATGCTAAATGAACGGACCAAACTAAAGTATCCTGATAAGTGGACCTCAACCCAAAGCTTCTTAATCCAACCAATTCAAGACATCGTCCTAGGGACTACCAGAACCCCCATCTTCATTCCGGGCGCTAACCCATGGTATGAAGTCCACCATGTACTAATTTACGAGTGTACCATACTCGAGGGATAGCGAACCTATACAGGATCTAGCAAGCATCCTACGCTTATTTAAGTGGGCCCTTTCACCCCACGGGTATAGTCAACCCTCCGGAGGCTTTTCTAAGTTTCTCAGTAGATTTCCACCTCCCGGTTCACTTATCATTCAACCTTAGCCTAGCATGTTATGCATTAAATTAGGATTTCAAATGAGGATAGACAACGGAAACTACCCACACACCCATACAAACGAATAATCTGATTGTCAATTATCATAAGCTTCCTATGAGTTATCACACCACAATAATCATACAATTGGTAGTCCAAATCATTTCTAAGTCACATCTATATCTAACCTAGGGTGGGATGCTGGTCACAACAACATCATCAGAACACCTAGTTTGACTTCCCGCAAGTTGGCTAGATGCCTTCAGGTTAAAACTAGCTTCCGAAACTCAATCAGAATCAATGGCCGAAGCCTTTCACCATCCACCCAAGGGATCCACGAAAATCCTCTTCACTGTACAATATTTCAGTTCGCCGGCAGGGTGGTCGGTGGTCGGAACCCTGCCGAATAGCAAATTTACTCATGAAATTGGTCTCTATCGGTAGGGTGGTCAGTGGACCGAACCCTCTGTGTTTTTATCAGCTGTTCGGTAGGGTGGTCGGTGGACCGATGCCTGTCGAATAGCAAATTTTGCCTAAAAATAGCTCTCTGTCGGTAGGGTGGTCGATGGACCAAACCCTGCCGACAATGCCGTGTTCTGGATAATTTTCTAGGTTGCTAATCTCCACTTCATGTATTCCATTCGAAAAACATATTAAACCAAACACAAGACACTCTAAACACATTCTAGGTTAGAAATCAACACAGAAACATATATTTATACAGATCTAATCATGGTTAACATCGTAATCACATAAATCATAAAAACAGAGCACAAAAACAACCAATCTCAAATTCATAATAGAACTACACCATCACACAACTTACCAGATCCATTTCCAACAGTGGGTACCCGTTTATCTCTTTCCTTCATACAGTAGGAAGAAGAACAAGTCGAGGTAGCCTCCCCCATCCGGATCCACAATTTTCTCTCTTCCTCTCATCATTTCTCTTTACCCTATTCTGTGATTTTCTTATATGGGTGTTTGGGTGGAGAAATGACACTTTTCTTGTAATAACCTGAACTTTATAGGGATTTATTTGTAATTAGTTAAAATATAGGGGTAATTTAAAATTTTAGAA
>JAUPMG010167977.1:0-10659 GCA_031762675.1 Pachysandra terminalis
TGTTGTTTATTTTATTATGCTTTAGATAATCTCAATTAATCTAATAATTTACAACAATTGGATTAATTGTTAAAACCAGATCTAACAGAAACAGAGGGTGATTAAAGGTGTGGTTAGATCTTTAAGCTTTATCAGGTTAGTTAACAAATTGTAAGGATCAGATTTATGATTAGAATATATTCACAATTATTTGATTAACTTTTCAAAATTGTATGAGGTTTGTGAGTTGAAGAAGAAGCGAAACTCATTGGGGAATATAAAGGAAAGCCGAAACAATAGAAACAAAAAAAGGCTGTGACCATGGTGTATTTTTTAATTAGAGAATGTGAGTGCATTGCTGGAACAGGAAGTGACACTCTTCCATGGAGTGAGCAACCAGATCGCGTCAGTTTGTAATGAGCTTGAATTGATCAGATTAGAAAGGTATTATTGATCCCCGAAATCGGTTAACAAAATGAGCTTAACAAGATGACAGGCGTCACCTTTTGAGTCGTTAACCAAAGACGGAAAGTCGGTTTCAAAAGCCTGTCTCGTAATGGCCTAAGCTTTGACAGCCGTTCCATACGAGGTTTTTGTCTAACTTTTAGGTCAAATCACCAATCGACCAAAAGGAAGAAGGTTTGAAGATCCCAAGGAATGGATTCAGAGATAGCACAAGGACAGAGAAGTCTCCAAGTCAGAGAATTCAAATCTGTCACTCCGTTTTTTAAATTGCACCAAGTGTCCCCCTTGTTTGAATGAGAATGAGGGCTTTTATAGCCAAAGTTCTCAGATAGGGTTTAAGTGACAGGTGGCAGTCATCGAGGGCAAGATCCGGTAAGATGATTCCACGTCTCTTGGCCCATACTTTGACTGTCACTTGTCACTTTATACAAATGTGCAAGCAATCTCTGCCTTATGCTCAGTCCCTTAGATGTGACATCGTCCATGTGGGTCTGGCCAACTGCCAACAACCGTCATGGATCTAATGGGACGTTTCTCTGGGCCACCATTCCTTTAGGTATCTCGATTCTCCCCCCCCCCCCTTTTGTCTTATTATAGATAACTTAAGAAACTCGGGGCATTGTTCTCAAGTTAGATATCCTAAGGATAATTCTTTGAATTTAATGATTTTAACTCGATCACGAGTGTAATATTTCGCAATATCGGGTCAGACCATTTTTGTAGCATAATTCAACATGCGATCTTGGGCGCCCTTATACTTGATGTATTGATATCTTAGAACAGTCTTCTTTCTTAGAACTCGGGATGTAAGAAGAAGTTCATGTTGCTCCATGACTAAAGCAATATCATTGCTTTTCGGATAACCATTTAGTATGTGAGGGTTTTGATGTAATCGATATGAACCTCTGAAGTTAGGTAAGGATCAGAACTCCTATTTCAATAGGATTGCATAGTCTCTCACTGATCTCGAGGTCAGATCATAAAGTCTGATTCTCGAATTTCAAAACAGGATTAAGTTATCCCTAACTGATCTCGAGGGTAGATCATAAAGTCTAATCCTCGGTTTTGGAATAGGATCAAATTGTCTCCAATCAATCTCGAGATTAGATCATAAAGTCTATTCTCAGTTTTGGAATATGATCTAATTGTCTCTATTCAATCTCGAGATTAGATCATAAAGTCTATTCTCGGGTTGCGTATGCCTCTTTATAATCGGCTATGTAGTTTAGAAGGTGGGAAGAGAGAGAAATCCTTCCCGGGAGACGCAAGATGGCTTTATCTTACTGATCCAATTTGAATTTTAGAATTGAGGGGTCATCATTAGCCCCCTGCATTTAGAACGTGTTGACGGGACACATTGTAAGGGAAAACTCGACAAGGCATTAAATACCATGGCAAACCGTATCATCGCCGAATCTTTGATTAGCCGTCAAACGGTTACTATTCAGAGCACAGGGCATGCCACATTAAATGCTAGGGCTGACGTGTCCTACGGTGATTGAGTATTGCTTGAACTGCTCGGCACTCCTGAACCACTCTCGGGAAAACCTAGGCAGTTTCATGTTTGCATCGGCTTTTTAAGAGAGAGAGAGAGAGAGCAGCGCATCAGGTCTCTCACCTTTGCTGCTCTATCTTCTTCGTCTTTTCTTCTGCAATCAGAACTCTCATCTGTGTCCTGCATCGTTCCTTCTCTAGAGTATTTCTTCACTCTCTTTCATATTTATGAGCAATGGCGTCCTCGAAATCGCAATGAAAGGCCAGGAAGGTTGTGAAAAGAGCACAAAGTCCTCCCCCGCAGCTCTCCTCTATCTTTTGGACGCAGGTCAATCACTGGCTTCTTCCAATTCAGATTGAAGAAGGAGATATCCAAACTCCATATCCTGATTTCGATGAAGCCCTGGGAGGAAGGAAGCGCTTCCGAACAACTCCCTACTTCAGTGTGTCCCTGGGTGATTACCCTGTCTCTAAGGTGAGTTTTAAATCTCACCTCGGGCTACCTACTGGTTGGGCAACTTGGTGTCGATCAGTGCTTTCGAATCCGGTCTCCCAAGAGAAATTGAAGAAGCTGGAATTTGCAACGCTATCCGGGTGTCTCTATTAGAGATTTCCCGAGATAACGACGGTTTGATGGAGCTAATGATGAGGTGGAATCCTCAGTCTCACACGTTCATAACAACGTTCGGGGACATTGCTCCGACCCTTGAAGATGTTGAAGTGCTCTGCTGCCTGCCGGTACTCGGCTCTCAGAATCCAGCGTCGATCAAGTTATCTCGGGAGGAGAAGATGATAGAAGGCCTTCTTCACGAGGGTATGCGGGCATCATCAAAGCCTCCTACCATCACGAAGAAGGGCAAAAGAGTGAAGGTAAGGGTACCCGAAAGACGATGTCGGGCTGGATCCGCTTCTTTTTTAGGGAGGAGAACCTGATCCAGGGCTCCAATGTGATGGAGGTGATCGATGGCGAGGATCGCGATAGTCCGACTGCATTAGAGGCTTTTATTAGCATGTGGTTATCGCAATTTGTCTTGGAAGGTTTTCCGAACGACAAAGTGAACGAGCAATTGTTTCCCTTGGCCATCAAGCTGGCCCAAGGGATATCGGTTCCTTTGGCTCCCCTCTTCTTGGGGAATTTGTACGAGAATCTTGATCTCTTTGCCTTGGACCAAGCTCGTTCTCGGGGTCAGAGATTGATCAAGACCAGGGTGGACGCTGGGTTTCTGCAGGTGTTTCTCTAGAAGCGGTATCCGGCCTATGCTCCGGTCAAGATTTCCAAAGGCTCCAAGGTGGATTCTGCTGGCGGTCCGCACCCTCGAGCCGCAATTCGGTGTGGCGAGGCTCCCTTGCCTAAAGAGATCTGGAGCTCATGCTCGACGTCGAGGGACATTTTCGGTTCTGACCTTACACTCGGGTTATCGAAGGGATCGACCAGGCCTTTGGGACCAATCTCGAGGGCCAAACTTTTGAAGTGTCCGCTTGGTCGAGATTGTCTCCTGAGTGCCAGACATATTTGACGATCCTCCATCAGAACTATGTCCTTGGAAGGGTGGAGAGAATATCCTTAATAATATGAGCTACAACCCTGATTGAGTCATGCGCCAGCTCGGCTTTGATCAGCGTGCACCGAGGATGTACTTGAAGCATCGGATCCGAAGACCACGGGTAAAAGCTTCCTTTTGGAAGAGGGCTTTAAATATATAGATACTTGGGGAGCCGTGACGGCAGTCCCTAAGACTACGGAAGGGAAAGCGTCGAGCAAATGACTGACTTATTAGCAGGAGGTCTTAGAAGAAACCTATCGTTTCAAAGAATCTGAGGCTGAGGAGTCTCGGTTCGAGATTACTCAACAGGATACTCGTTTGAAACAAACGGGTCGTCGCTCGAAAGGCATCTTGAGACCGAATCCCCAACCATTATACACCAGCTTCATGTTGAAACCATATCTCCCCCCGGAGGGCGAAGCCATTGCTCCTGATTCCCGCCGCAATCCTGCTAATACCGGTTCTCAGGCATCGAGTTTAAAAGGGAAGGAAAAGGTACTATCTCTTTAATACGTCTTCAATTCATTTCACCCATACATTAAAATCTACTAACACAGGATTTACTGATTGCCAAGCGACAGACCTCCTCCTTGGGAATATTATTGAGGCACGACTGCCTCCCCCAACAACAAGTCATCTTCCCCTTGCAAGTATGGTTTTGAATTTATTCCTTCTAACTGTTGCCCATGATTGATTTCCCTTCTTTCCCCTAACGCGTACGCTTTCTTTGATTAGGTTCTTCAAAGAAGCAGAAGAAGAGTAAGGAAAAGAAAATCGTGCAAGATCTTGAGGCCCGCCTTCCATTCAGGCCAGAGTTGGGACCCATGGAGAGGATCCTGAGACTGAGGAGGTCTACTCATAGGCCCAATGCTGACACTCTTCCTGACATATCGAAGATGAGTTTTGATGATATGATTAGCGAGTTGGCATCTTACCAAGCTGAGAAAGTGGGGAAGAGTAAATGTAGCAGGTTGAGGCAGATCCAGTGCTGATTACATCTGGTTCCGAGCTCTCAGTCAGTGATGATGAGGGGGTGAGCGAAGCCGAGGCCTGGATCAATGCTCACAACAAGGCTGGAAAGTTGGATGAATTCTCGGATTTCTCTGAAGACTTAGAACGATATGAGACAGATGCCGAGGCGAAATCGGTTAATGATTCTCAGGGTGTAGAAATCAGCGAGGTGGACGTAACAACTATCCCTGATGTTGAAACTGATCTTCAACACCCGAGAATTGTGGAGGAAGTAGAGGTTATGGAGGATGATAATAGGCTCGATAACGAGATCGATGCTAAAGAAGGTAAGAGGGCGGACTTGTCAGTGGAGCCCCCGGTTGCCGACCCCGAGATCAAGAAATCTACTTTTATGGTAAAAGAATTGTCTATTCCAGAAGGTGGTGCTGACGCCGAGGTTCTTCCTGACTTGTCAACTTTTTCTTCTACTTCAGTAGTCGTAGGGGCTATCATTCCTCCGGAGGTATCGACAAATGTGTCTGAGATTCCAGCAGAGTCTTCCAAAAGAGATATACATCAAACTACTGCAGAAGCCAAGATTCATCCTTCTTCCAAAGAGATGATCCCCTCACCTCTCGCCTCAAGTGTCGAAAAGCAATCTCAGGATGACAAAGGTGATCTCAGTGTTCCTTCTCTTCCTGCTAATATGATTCCTCCCTCCACTGATCTTCCAAAATCAAAGAAACGAAAGGTGGAGCATTTCGATCAACAAATCAAGGTGTTCGAGAGCTATTACATTCCTAAAGACTTAGTGAAGTGGATGGAGGTAATTTTTGAGCTTTACGGAGATATATCTGATGATGCCTCCCTTTCTTCTTTATGAGTGAAAAGTGTCGGCTACACGGAGCTTTGCACCTTACTGAAATCTATGTTCGAAACGTCATTAGAGTACATCACAAGGGAGCAACTTCAAAGTTGGAAAAAGAAAATTCTCGACACCGAGGTTCTGGGCTTTAAAGTAGATTGGTTGAAATCTCGCCTTACCGAGATTGATGAGGGTTTGGTTCATATCGCAAAGAAGAGTGGGCTTCAGATGAGAATTACTCAGGCAAGAGAAACCTTGCTCAAGCTCACAGAGATTCGGGAAGAGAGACTAAAGGAGATAGAGTCATTGAAGAGCACTCTAATGGTAAAGGAGAAAGAAATCGAAGATATGGAGCTTGCAATGTAGACATACAAGAAAGAAGAGGAGGAGAGTGAGAGTGAGCTTAGGACTTTTGTCAACTTATGCGAATCATATGTAAATCAGAATTCTCTTCCGAAAGAGATTTGTAATGCCATTATGGAATGAAATAAACACTTTCAAATTGTGTGGTCAGACTTACTTTTAATAATAATAGTTCTTTAACCATTTTCCATTTACAAGTTCTTCCTGAGCATTTTCTTCAAATGATAGAATTTTATAATACCCGGATTCGTAGGCTTGAATAACTTCAAAGGGTCCATCCCACCGAGGTGCGAACTTTGGTTTGATAGTGTTACTTCGTTCGTACCACGAAGTTCTGAGAACGAGATCACCCGCTACGAAGTCTCAGGGAGATACCTTCTTTTGATAGGCTTTGGAGATCACTTAATGATATTGAAGGTTCCGTTCAAAGGCTCGCTGAAGCCTTTCATCCAAGTCGTTCAAATCATGCATCCGAATGGTGGCGAAATAGTGAGTGTCTCAATCGATCTCGGCCGCCTGTAAAACTCGGGCAGAAGCAACTTGTAATTCGACAGGAAGTATGGCGTCAGTTCTGTAAACCAATGAGAAAGGAGTGGCCTGAGTCGCGCAACGTTTCGAAACCCGATATGCCCAAACAACTTGGAATAAATATTCAATCCAATGAGTAGGATGATCATAAGTCATCTTGCTTAAAATTTTGATCAGAGTCTTGTTTGTAGCTTCGGCTTGGCCTTTCCCCTGAGGGTAATACCGAGTTACCTTAATATGAGTAACGTGGTTCTCGGATAGTAGTAATTGAACTGGTTGATTTAAGAAAGAAGAACTGTTGTCAGTGATATTCTCCGAGGCAATCCGAACCTAAGGATGATATGTTCTCTGATGAACTGAGCGACCGCCACCCCGGCTGCTCTCCGTAATGCTATAGCCTCTACCCACCTAGTGAAATAATCAATAGCGACAAGAATCCAAGTGTGTCCTCGTCTGCTCTGAGGGTTAATGGGACCAATAAGGTCAAGCCCCCAAGTATGGAAGGGCCAGGGTATTATAACTGACTGAAGAGACCGAGAAGGGCGTCGTGGGATATCACCTTGAATTTGACATCGAGAACACCTTTTTACATAGGCAAAGGCAACATCCCTCATAGAAGGCCAATAGTAGCCGATAGCCATGAGTTGATCAAAAAGTTTCTCCTTACCTTGGTGAGCGCCGCAAGAGCCGGAATGAACTTCTCGTAACACAATCTCGGCCTCTGGGGGCCCAACACATTTCAACAACCGATTATCAAAACCAACTCAGAATAAATCGTCATCGTGTACTTGAAATCGAGTCGCTCTTCTCTTAATCCAATATCTTTCTATGGCATTGGTAGGCAAAACCCCATCTCGCAAGAAGAGAATGAAAGGTTCTCTCCAGTCTTGATATGGAACGTCCACAAGGCAGGCTTCCATGATGCCTGCTGGTCTTTGACATTCTTCATAGTCTCTCTGGGTTTTGGCAGCATCCAGAGCCATGGTGAGCCAGTAGACGCCATATCTTTGTAATCTTCTGCCTAGTGGGATGGAATCTTGCATTCCACAAGTCTTTTCGTGGATATCGACAAGAATTCGCCTTGCTTCATCTTCATTAACACATCTTAACAAGACACCGGTTGAGGTTATAAAATATAAGGCTTCCTTGATTTCCACAAATCTTGATAGTTTCTTCATGGGAATCCGATTTAGTAAAGCCAAACCTCGCAGTTGTAGCAAGATGGGATACCTCCAATCGGATGGGAGAATATCTTCTTTCTCGAGAACCGGGTCAAAGATGGCCAGGAGCACTTTTCGGATTACATCAATACGCTGCAAGTGTCCTTCCATAATGATTCTACTCCCGAGATTGGCAAGGAGATCTGCCTGATGATTCTTTAATCTCGAGATATAAGATAAAGTACTCTCCGAGAATTTCTTCATCAGAGCTTGTATCGTTGTTCTATAAGGTGCTAGCTCCGGTTCTTTAATAGCGAAATCTTCATTGATTTACGAGATGATGACTTTCGAGTCTCCAAAGACTTTTAATTTGTCCATCCGCAACTGTCTTGCCAAGAGGAGTCCAATCAGCAGTGCTTCGTACTCGACCCTGTTATTGGTGCATGAGAAGTCCAACCTAAAAGAAAAATAAATATGGTAACCGTTATCGGCTACGAACTCGATACCTGCACCTCCACTCCCGATCTTCAGCTCTATCAATTTCGAACTCGAGCAACTCTTCTTCTTCAACTTTGGAGAAGGCTGCGAGTAGATCTGCAACAGTCTGCCCTCAAATGGAGCGAGGATGCTCACAAGAAATGTCGAATTCGGATAATTGTAGAAGACATTTAGTGTACCTGCCAGTGAGGATTGGTTGAGATAGCAGATATCTCAAAGGGTGGTAATCAAAACAAGTTGGGCATGCCAGGAGGTAATGCCTCAGCTTGCGAGTTATGTGTGCAAAGGCGAGACAGAATTTGTCAATCTGCGAATACTTCAATTCGGGGCCTCAGAGAAGCCTGCTGATATAATATACCAGTTTCTCAGCACCATCGGTATCTTCTTGAGCCAGTAATCCTCCGATAGCGTCACCCGAGGTTGCCAAGTAAATCCGTAGTTGCCTTCCTGGTACGGGTGAAATCATAGTATGAGGGTGCCGTAGGATGTTCTTGATCTTTTCGAAAGTTTCTTCACACTCCCAAGACCAAAGAAAAGAAGCTCCTTTGCGAAGCAAAGGCATAAATGGAGAAATATGAGCAGAGAGGCCAGGGATAAACCTTCTGATATAAGAGACTTTCCCGAGAAAATATTTCAGCTACTTTTGAGTTTGGGGAGGCATCAACTCGAGAATAGCTTTTGATTTTGTAGGGTTGAGATCAATTCCCTGCCGGTGCACGACGAATCCTAAGAATTTTCCAACAATCACACCAAATGCTCATTTGGCTGGATTCATCTTCACATTGTAGAGTCGGCATCGCTTAAAAACTTTTCTCAACACCTCAATCTGATCACTTCGTTCTCGAGATTTAACCACTATATCATCCACATAATCTTCAACTCCCTTGTGAATCATATCATGAAATATCGCCGTCATGGCTCTTTGATAAGTTGTTCCAGCATTTTTCAAGCCAAAAGGCATAACTGTATAGTAAATATTACGTATAGGTGTTCGAAATGCTGTATGTGGAGCATCAGATTGGTGCATTCGGATCTGCTTATACCCGCTGAAACCATCCATGAAGGAGAACATAGAGTGTCCTGCTAGGGGAATTCATCCTTGGGGCTTGCTTTGTTAAGGTCTCAAAAATCAACACAACATCGGATCTGCCCGTTCTTCTTCTTAACCGGGATCACGTTCGTGAGCCAGACCGGGTGTTGAATGGGTTTAATAAAACCCGCCTTTAGTAGTTTCTTGACTTCACCTTTGATTTGCAACTGAATCTCGGGTTTGAACATCCAAGAATGTTGTTTGACAGGTTTGATGTCGGGAGACAGGTGGAGCCAGTGTGTGACCAGGTGAGGATCCAAACCACACATCCCATCATACGACCAAGCAAAGATGTCTTTGTATTCTTTCAATAAACATACAAGATTACATTTTTCCTCCAAGGATAAATTGGAGTTACAAAGGTAGTTTGCTTGGCATCATCTTTTCCCAAGTTTACTTCTTTCAGGATCTCGAGAACAGATTTGACTCCATCCTCCAGACGCTCAGGTCCTTCTCTGATGTCATGGCTTACTTCAAAAATATCTACCATTAGGGAAAGGTTATCATAATCATCGTCATTAGATTCCCCAATGTTGTGGGCCACTAGTTTTCGGATTTTCAATCTTGTTGAAACCGGTTCTTTCTTTTGAACATCGAACTCTGTTTGACTGACTTCAGTCTAGAGTTTGTAGACAACTCGCCCAACGGGCGTCTCGACTTAGGTGCATCGAGCCTTAGAGGTGAGCTCGGTCGGAGCATCTTCTGCATGTCTCTTAAGCTTCTCTTCTTTTTGCTTCTCTTCCTTTTCTCCATTCTCCTTCTTCTTCTCCTCCTGCTTCCTCTTTGATGGTCCAGGCTCCGATGGTGCACATTCGGGGTTCCCTTGAATCTCAGGCCAGGAGGGTAATGGGATCCCCCGAGGTAGAGACACTTGTCATTCTCCAGCTGGTGCTAACTCGTCATATTCGGTTACATCGGCAAAGTGAACCTCGGTTTCATTAAAAGGACAAGGGTCAGCAACCAACCGTATCATCTTCCCTTTCCTGATTCCTTTGCAGCATTGGTGATAGGTGGAAGCGACAAGACGGCATCGGTGGATCCAGGGTCGGCCAAGGATAATATGGTAAGAAGGGCTGTTGTCGAGTACGTGGAAGAGAGGCAGGTGCTTGTATGGTCCAACCTGAAGTTCGAGGGTGACATGGCCCAGGGTATTTTGACTTCGGGCATTGAAACCGAAAATCCTCATTGACTGCGGGATGATTCGCCCTTCCGAGACCCCAATAACCTTAAGAATGCTAAGGGGGATGATATTCACAGAAGACCCGGCATCGATCAACGATCTTCGGATATCAACTCCTTGCAAAACAGAATTTAAGTATAAGGCTCGATGGTGGTCCTCGTGAGGGACCATCATGTCTTCTTTGCTAAAGGTGATCGCCTCGTTCTCGACCTTGGCAGCGCATGCTTCTTCCGCTTCTCACAGCAGCAATCTCTGAGCATATGTTCTTCTAGCAACCTGTTCCGATTTCAAGAAATCGATTTCTTTCAGGCTATCCTCTAGGCGCTTGAACTTTGGTAGCATCGGCTCCCTTCTGACAACAGCTCCTATAATGACCTGAACTCTTTAATTTAATTTCCACTATTTTTATTTAATTAGTTCTTGAATTATATGTTAACTAAATCCTTAGTGGCATAATCGTAATTGTGAGCTAAGTTTAACTGGTAATTCATCAGCATAGTTATGGGCAATGAAGTAATTATGCAACATGGGGTAATTTATGA
>JAUPMG010167986.1:0-10658 GCA_031762675.1 Pachysandra terminalis
TTAATTAATGATTTAATTGATAAAGAAGTTCTTGAACATTGGATTTTGATTGTGAATCAAAAAGGGTGAAAGGAACTACAACAACTTGAAGTTGCAGCAGTAAATTCAGTTGCTGGTTTGGCTAACCAAACCAGAGAGTTCAGTTAACTAAGTAAGATGCTCAGCTAGCCGAAGGCTAGCCTTGGGTTAATTGAACCCACAGTACATGGCAGTTCATATTCATGTTTTTTGTATGAGTCTTTAATGAGATAATTTGGGGGTTTAAATGAAATATTTGGAAATTGTTTTGCCATGGAATTGAAGATTTAAAATATGAATTTAACTTGTTTTAAAAAGTAGTTGAAATAAATAAAGAAAATGGTTAGAGTAGCCCATCAAAATTGATATCCATATATTATGATATGCATGTGTTCTAGACATCGGTGATATACATATGAAACAATACTTGCAAGTGACGGGAGTGCCCAATTGATCATTGGGAAGGGGTTTATGCGATGGTGTTTATTACCTAAGGCTAGCCATTAGGGAGGCCCTTACTCTGGTATGTCCCAGTGGGGGTGATGATGATGCATCGCCTAAGGCTACCTAATGGTGAGGCCCCTACCCTGGTATCACCTAGCGGGGATAATGGTGATGGTGTGTATTACTTAAGGCTAGCCATTAGGGAGGCCCTTACTTTGGTATGTCCCAGTGGGGGTGATGATGAAGCATCGCCTAAGGCTACCTAATAGTGGGGCCCTTACTCTGGTATCACCCAGTGGGGATAATGGTGATGGTGTGTATTACCTAAGGCCAGCCATTAGGAAGGCCCTTACTCTGGTATGTCCCAGTGGGGGATGATGATGCATCGCCTATGGCTACCTAATAGCGAGGACCCTGGTATCACCTAGTGGGGGTAATGGTGATGATGTGTATTACATAAGGCTAGGCATTAGGGAGGCCCTTACCCTGGTATGTCCCAGTGGGGGTGATGATGATGCATCACCTAAGGATACCTAATAGTGAGACCCTTACCCTGGTATCACCCAGTGTGGGTAATGGTTGTTTTAGTTAATTGATTTCCTTCACATGTTCTAATGCTTCATGTTCTCATATTTGTTATTAAACTGCAAGTCCCATTAAACTACATTGTTTTAAGACATTGTAGTGGGTGGTTTTGTGAATAGTCACCAAGAGTAATAGTAATGACCGACGGGAACCTAAATCAATGAGTGACCGTATCCTGTCTATAGAAGAACTAAAGAGTAAGACTAAGTGACCATCTCGCACGGGTCGAACCAGGCTAAAGAAAATAGCTAATCAAGGGGTTCCCCCTTCTGTGATTTCTCTTCTTTCCCGAATATGGGTCGTGTGCTAGTATTTATAGTTTTGGAAGAAAAGTTAACTGTAATTAAATTTCCCACCCACCGTTTCTAACGGTATTAAAAAGTTTACCTGAGGTATTACACATCATGTACCCCATTCTTTTAGGTGGACCAATCACGAGTCGTTTTGATGAATTATAGGTTTTCCATTGAAAACCGTGACACGACATGTAGTTCATGACATGTCAAGAGATTGGCGAGTCCCCTTGTATGCCACGCTCACGATGTCTTGATATGGGCATTGGCGATCAATATGAATAAATGATAATTAAAGCTGTTTAGTCTTGGCGTCGTCGAGACTGTCTAGTCTTGGTGCCATCGAGACTATTAGTCCTAGTACTTTGGAGGTCTTCGAACCTTAGTACCTTTGTGTCACGAACCAAACCAGAAATTCCTAATTTTTGAGATTTTCTAATTTATTTGCAACCTTCACCTCGTATTCCTACGAGTGTGGATAACAATGGTCAAAACATAAGCGAGAGTTATTATCAGTTCTAGTAAGATATAAGCAACTAATACGACCGAAGCTGAAATAAAATAAATCTAAGAAATTCCTATTCCAGTCTCTCTCTTCGCATTTAAGCTCCTGAATCTGAAATATAAACAACACACATAAGTTGGAAGCCAGAATGAGTAAACCTTCAATGAAGTGTATTCACTCATGTTCCAACATTATGAGAAAAATGCAATAAGCGTACAATGTGTAATAAGCAGTATATGTGCTGGTGGTGAACAATGTGGAGATTTAACTATAAATATACACAATTCTGAAGTTCTCTCCCATTCTCACAGAGTATATCTCAGTAGTCAATAACCCTACACATATATGCTTAGATTTATATGAAAATTAGGCCAAGTGTTTCATACACCAGGCTCTCACAATAATATTAACAAAGATATGCAAATGCAAGTGAAATGCAAACGCTGTATGGAAGGTGAAATATCGTAGTTCTCACGTGATCCCAATCTCTATCCGGGGTGTCCCAGCAATCTGAATGCGCTCAAGGATGTTCCACCAACCTGAAATCATCCCCAGTACGAACGGATTAAAGAATATGATTATTCTATGTGTACACCATAGTTTTAAGGGCTTTCAACCTAGGAGGTACAATCCCCCCACTTATTTTTGATCACGGGCCTGCGACCAAAGCTTTCATCCACATGTTAACTCCTTCAGGGAATCTTACATTCAAAATCCAACAAAAAATATAACATGGTCTCATTGTCTCTCAAGCTTACACCAATGTGCGGATCCTTGGGTAACCATCATCCCTCAAGACTGTAGAGGCCTCTCTATGTGGATTCACTCTCAGCTGGGGTACGATCACAGGGTCCTCTCATAGGACTATAATGGCTATCAAGTCAAATATATCATGTGTTAGTCTAAACCCGAGGGTATCATGTAGGGTATTAGACTAGGTCATCATAGCCGGAAGGTCCATATTCAATGCTATTTATTAATGCATCATACAATGTTTCATAGACATACATTCAAATCATCAAACATATGGGCACAGTCCCATAATCTACTCTACCAAGTAACTCAAAGTGCGCAAGCAACTAGTAAATCTATATTTATGATATGATAAGGGAAACAGAGCAGTTATATTCTCACAGGAAAAAGAGGTAAGGCCAGTTGAGCACATAGGCACCAAACTCCAAATCAATGTATTAGAACATTAAAACATGATCTACTCATCATAAACATGTCTACAAGGCACCATGATGCCTAAACCAATCATATTCTCAAAGGAACTACGCAAGATTTACCTCAATAATGCCTTTTCATCACGAATGAAGGTTATTACTTTACCACAACTATCATTTGCATCCAAACACATGTAATATGATGGTATATAGCTAATAGGAGTGTTTTGAGACTGCACACACTTGTTTTCCCAAAATATCTTATTGCTCGGCCAAGTCTAGAAAATCCAACTTTCGGGTTGAGGGGTCAAATTTTGCATGATAAGTCTATTTGTCCCGGAAATAGGCCAAACATGTGTGGTTAGTCAAGATACACGCACTCCCATTTGAATCACTCAAATTTGACCAAGGGAGGTGCTCGACGACCCTTCGGCGCGCCGAAAAGTGCAAAAGTGTGTCAAATAGTTTGGCACCTTGGGAATTGGTCCAAATGAGTCTCGATAGACGAGAAGTCAACTCAATTTATTCACAAGTTTGGTTCGGTGACCTCTTGGGCTCACCGAAAGGTATTTGGCGACCTCTTAGGCTCGCCTAGGCTGTCTTCGGCGATAAAACCATAGAGTCTAAATAAGCTCAGGAAAGGTACAAATGAACTGAAATTTGACCAGGATGTTGATTTCATTCCTTGGAGACTTCGATTATGCTTTATTTTTGAATTTAGTTGGTCTATAGTGGAGATTTGGGGTTTTCTCTCTATTTTCTCCACTTAGGATTTGGTTTTTTCACAAATCAAGTCAATTATGGAGGTCAGGGGTTTAAGGTTACCACTTACAGCATGGATGTGGGTTGAAATCCCAAGGAGAAGGTAAGCATACAACAATTAACCCTTTTCCTAGGTCATAATGCAAAAACACAACTAAATACAACTTCAAAGAGATGATACTGAACTTGAGGCATTTCCGGAATTGCGTCGGGGTTGATCCGCCGTGTCTCTGCGATCTCCAGTGGTCTCTCATGTGTTCCAAAGCTCCAAGAGAGGAGAAGAGTGGAATGAGAAGAGAAAAAAATGCTGAAAATGATCTAAGGCTTCTATTTATAAGCTTACAGGTTAAGTTGGGAATAAGTTCAGTAGTAGGGGCAAAACGGGGTTTCTAATCCTACATTTTTCAATTGGTCACCAAATCAACTTCTGCTATTGGGCTTTCACTGGGGGGTCTGAGGTGGATCTCTGGGGTTGTCGAATATGATTTATTATCTAGTCTTGTTATTTTATTTTAGATTAATCTCTAAGGTCTCTGCTAACTAATCAGGTTGGCTACCTAAAATAGAATGAATCTTCCTAATGTCTCGAGATCCAAGGTGATTCCTAATGTGTTTTAACTTCCTGAGATTAAGGGTTAGATGAGCACTGATCTAGCTTATTAGTGAATTTGTTTTACTAAGTTTAAATTAAACCTGAATTGTAATCTTAATTTATTAGGGGTGATTATTCAGGTTCTTGCACTTTTAGACTGTTTGACCTCCTACGTCGTCGAGGTTCCCTCGAGACGGAGGCATGTATCATCTTTTATGTTGTTGAGACTCTCTCTAGACGGAGGTATGTATCACCTTCTACGTCGTTGAGCATCACTCTAGACAGCGGTAGTATCACCTTCTACGTCATTGAGATTCTCTCTAGACGGAGGTATGTATCACCTTCTACGTCATTGAGCATCACTCTAGATGGCGGTAGTATCGCCTTCTACGTTGTTGAGCGTCATTTTAGATGGAGGTAGTATTGGCTATGACGTCATCTAACATCACTCTATGCGGAGGTAGTATTGCCTACGATTTCGTCGAGCATCGCTCTAGACGGAGGTAGTATCACCTACGACATCATCGAGCATCGCTCTAAACGGAGGTAGTATCGCCTACGAAGTCATCGAGCATCACTCTAAACGGAGGTAGTATCGCCTTTAACGTCGTTGAGCATCGCTCTGGACGGAGGTAGTATCGCCTTCAACGTCGTTGAGTCTCGCTCTAGACGAAGGTAGTATCGCCTTCAACGTCGTTGAGCCTCGCTCTAGACGGAGGTAGTATCGCCTTCAACATCGTTGAGCCTCACTCTAGACGAAGGTAGTATTGCCTTCAACGTCATTAAGCCTTGCTCTAGAAGGAGGTATGTATCACCTTCAACGTCGTTGAGCCTCGCTCCAGACGGAGGTAGTATCGCCTTCAACGTCCTTGAGCCTCGCTCTAGACGAAGGTAGTATCGCCTTCAACGTCGTTGAGCATTGCTCTAGGTTGAGGTAGTATTATCGTTGAGCCTCGTTCTAGACGGAGGTATGTATCACCTTCAACGTTGTTGAGCCTCGCTCTAGACGGAGTTAGTATTGCCTTCAACGTCGTTGAGCCTCGCTCTAGACGGAGGTACTATTGCCTTCAACATCGTTGAGCCTCACTCCTGTCACATCCTAAATCTGGAAATCTCAATGGAGTTCCCAAATTTAAGTTATAACTCTCACCCCATATCCCTATGGGAGTGGTAAGCAATATATTACCAAATCATTGAATTAAGTAAGATAATGTATAAGATAAAGTTTTGGAATGTAGTTGTAATACCCCTGTCCTAATTTCTGAATTTTTAACATGTAATTCATATAGATTACATTTGAGTTGACTTGGTGTACCCAAGTGAAATAGAGCCATTTGGACTTTAGCAAGTTCAAGTTTAGCTTCTTAAGGAAGCTAGTAATACCCTAGAGTGGTATTACTTAAAAGGACCTTAGAAAAACACTTTTTGCCTTCTTGTGGAAGCTAGTAATACCCCACTTGGGGGTGTTCCTTGTTGGACTCTAGTAGTCCTTTAGCTTCTTGAAGAAGCTACATGAAGGGCAATATTGTCTTTTGAATTTAGCTTCTTGAGGAAGCTAGCAACACCAAATGATGGTATTGCTGTTTAGACTCTAATGGCTCTTTAGCTTCATGGAGAAGCTAAAGGAAAACCCTTGAAGCTTCTAGAGAGGATGGGGATCTCGTTGGCAAGGGAGGTCATTAGATCATTACCATAATATTAATCGCACTAATACGCATCAAATCATACACATTTTCTCACATTCTTAACATGATCATAATCAAAACCCAAAAATCATTATGTATGAATGTTTCAATCATCATTATTACACAACACATATTTTTCTATGATAATGAAAAGAAGGAAACTAACGAAACCTACCTCGTATTGATTTCTCTGAAGATCTCTACAACACTTTAAAAGATCACCACCAAAGTCCCTTCTCCTAACAACCTTAGGTCTTGTTCTTCCTTATGCTCTCCTTTCTCTTCTCTTCTCTTCACTTCTCCTGTTCAACAACACATAATCTCCCTTAGTTTCTTTTGGTCATTGATATAAAAACAAGAAGGTTGGTTATGAGAACTTCCCATAACTATACACACCTTGATAGAAGGTGGAGGGAATCGTGGATCCCTTCCATCTCTATCTAATTAGTTCAAATTCAAATAATACCAATTAAAAGCACCCACATGGCCCTTCGACCCATCCTAGTCAATGCCTTATGCGTCAAACTCAAAGGCCCTAATCTCCAGAAAATTTAAAATTACATAAGTAACTCCAAATTCTATAATTTTAGCACAATGGTCCCTATAGTCTATTCTTATTATAAATAATTACTAACTCAGTTAATTCGACATACAACCCTTTAAAACCTTTCACAAAAGATCATTGTTAATTATAATTTAATTACATTAATTATAATTTAAGGACAAGGGTCACTACGCCATTCTCTTCCCAAACAGTGCACTATAGCTGGAAGATGATTCTATTATGAAGAAGGCGGCCACCGTTTTTCTTCTCCCGATCGTTAACTCGATCGGGATGACTCCCTTTGTTAAAGTAATCCCTTCTGCAAAATTAGTGACCGCTAGTTCGGTCTAGATTAAATCGTCCCTTGTCTTCCATAGTTTCTTAGAACACCTATAGGTAATATATTGACGGTTACACTATTGTCTACCAGAACTTTGGTGACTGGAATCACATCCATATGGACACTAATATACAAGGGTTTAAAGTGTTGAGTCGTCCTCTTAAGGTGCTTTTTCAAAAGTCACCTTTTCAGTCATTCGAAAGGAGGCGACTATTGATTCGGAAGACTTACCTTGACCTCTTTTTGCCCCTACCTCTACCATTTAACCTGGCTTTTCCTCGTCTGGATTGACTAGGTAAGAAATGGACGGATCTCCGTCCGGGTTGACCGTGCTCTGCTGCTCTAAAGTTTCTGCTTGTAAGGCTACTGGTATAGTGGAGGCCATATTAAATGGCATGTAAATTGGTGGCAGTGATCCAAACTGGATGGTTTTTGTAGGGGTGGTATCGGCGGGAGGTATGGCCGATTCTTTGTAGACTTTCGAGTCCTTAAACTCAGCTAACAAGGTTTCGAGGAGTAGATCTCCTTCCATATCCTCAAGTGATAATTCCTCAGACAAGATTCTTTCTTCCTCTTTCTGAGTTGGTGAAGTTTTAATCGGTCCTTGCTTGACCGATGTTTTCCGTGCATGGATCGCTTTTATTTCTTCGTGCCTTATCACTAGACCACGGTCGTCCGACTGTTGGATATGAATTATTCTATTCTCAGCCTGTTGTCGTTGCCATCTCCTCTTCTGAGTTTTAGTCATCTATGTGGTAACTTTGGATGGGTAAGTTTGTTCCACCTATTATGCTCCATGAAAAGTGGTTTGACCATCCTTGGCAGTGACTGAGCTTCTTCCTGCCCCCACCCAGATCACTTGTTCCATGGTCTTTCATAGGCCGTCGCTCATTAGGGTCCTCTGTATGGTACCAAGTCTGTTTTCTGATTTCTCTAAGACATCTATCACATAGTATTGTTCTGCTTCTCCGGTCTACCTAAGGTTCTTGATGTGTTGCCCCTTACAGTCTTATCGCAGATTTTCAGTCAAAAATTATTTCCTTTACTGATTGCTGGTCTTCTTTTTTAAGACCTGTCTCTGGACCAACCACCCTGTAGGCTAGCACGTTGATTGGCACCCCTGTGAAAAATGAATTAGCATCTACCTCC
Source organism: Pachysandra terminalis (assembly GCA_031762675.1). NCBI lineage: Eukaryota > Viridiplantae > Streptophyta > Magnoliopsida > Buxales > Buxaceae > Pachysandra > Pachysandra terminalis. Next base: position 8,084 of record JAUPMG010167986.1, read on the forward strand.
ATTACCTCCTTTCCCTTCTCTATGAATTTGAGCATACCTTTGTTAATATTTTCTTTCACCATATTTCGGAAAGCAAGGCAATTAGCGATCGAATGAGTTTTCAAACCATGCCATTTACAATACTCTCCTTTCTTTAGTTCGTCAGGCTTAGGAAGTTTATGACCGTTTCGGAGTCCTAAAAACCTATCTTTCAAGAGATGGTCAAAGATCTCCTCACTCTTAGATATGTCAAACGCATATATTTTATTACTGTCCTACATGTTCTTTTTCGAAATCTTGTTCAGGCACCTGTTCCTCCTTTTATTTAAAGATGAACATACTATTGGTGTCTTGGCCACTACTTCAGCCAAATCTATCTCTTAGTTCAGGTATTGGTAGTAGGTCTCGAACGTGGTCGTTTTATATTGGCTTTCTTCCCCTAAGAAGCCATTCATAGTTAATGACTCTGGAAGACAATTCAAACAAGTTTTAAAATTCCATCCCCTCAAACTTCTTTCGAAGTTCCATTACCAGACCGTTTTGTTTTAATTTAACAAACCTGGTCTCAGGGAGGATCAACTTGCACTTGTTCTTAGCCCTCTTGAAACGGGCTATAGATCTATTGGTTGATTCATCAGAAAACTGTCTTAGCCTAGCTAGATCGGCCATTGAAATCTCTGGCTCAGTTCTACAGAACTAGATATGGAATTTCTCTTCCATTTTCATTCAACTTTGTATTGAATTAGGAGTCCAGAGTTATGTACCATTTGAAGGCATGTCATGTTAAGGAATTGCCAAACAACCTCATCTTACAATAATCATTAGCTGAGACTTATCTACATTGGACGGTAAACCATTCGATGTGTTCTATGGTTGATTGACCGTCTTCCCCTGAAAACAGGGAAAATTCAGGTATTTTGAACCACCCCTACGGAATTCATGCCGACGGTCGATCCGCTCAGGATATGGCCTTCTATATAATGGGATGATCATTCTTGTATTTGGCAAGTGGTCGAAGGCCTCCTGAACCATGTGGTATACCTGATTCCGGTCAAGACTTCTGGCCGCTGGATCAGTTATACCATTGATCTCTTGAAAGAATTCATTATCGATCATATAAGGCAAAGGTGCCCCCTAACCAATGTCTAAATTTCCCAACTGGGGTTGCCCCCTGGCATTTCTGCCATTTAGCCTATGTGCCCCCTGACTGATACCGGTGTTGCTAAATTCTCATTATAGTCGTTTCTTCTGGCAGCCATGAATGAATCCTTTACTGGTGAAGGATTATCTTTTTGATTATTGTTAGAGATAGCCGCAACCCGACCAATATTTCATTTAGTAATGAAAAAGCTAGATTAGACTCGATGATCCACTTTGTGAAAAGGTTAGTCAGGGTCTGGAGCATTGTCTGCACCGACCCGTCTGGGTCTCCTTGTTGAAGAGCAAGATTAGACGCATACTCGAATTCGTTAAGTGTTTCCATTCTGAGAGGATCTCGTACCTATTGATCTCCGCTTCCTAGAGGCAGTTGTTCATCCATTTCCTCATCTGCGAGCCTGGCGCTTCTCCTTGGCATCATTCTACACCTGGTCCCACCAGGCGTGCCAAAAAGGGTATGTTCCCATCGAATCCCTCCGGCTCGACCCCCCGCGGCCGTTCGAGCTCGACGCTAATGTGTGTTGAAGAATTTGTATGTATGTGTATGTGTGTCGTGCGCAGGCATGCTAGGACTTAGTCTAGTCCAAGAGTAAGGGTTCAACTATTGACCCCAGGCACCGATCTACACTGACTAAACCAAGTTTTAGGCAATTGGTCGTGCAATCGGTCATCAGTTAAGCGTCCGACAAAGGTTGGGGTTCTTCCTTTGTTATGAGTTCAGCTGATCCGTCAGATGGGGTAAATACAATGCCAATCTGATAGTTGTTAAAATAATGCATAAAAAGTCTTGCCATCAATCAAGAATTTATTTATGACTAAACAACAGAGACAGTAAATGATAGTAATACACAAACAGAAATAAGGAAAAGGATAGAAAGAAGACTGATGAACCAACTGTCACGCCCCAAACCCATACTCCAAATCCTTAGGTGGGATTGGCACGAATCTCGAGACGCAACCTTCGGGATTCATCATTGAACCGCGGATCAATCATCATAACCAAAATCTAAAGTAATAATTTGCTGATATTATTACGATTACAGAGTAGCGGAAGATAAAACACTGAAATGAATTTAATTCAAATAATCTTGGCTTCAGAAGAGCCATACAACAAAGTCTACTAAATAAAATGCAATATCTCTCAAATGTAAATGTCTAACAGAAATAAGAATAAAAGAATCTATCATAAAAGCCTCTCTATCACGAACCCGTCTACTGGTTCACAACACGACCTGCAACACAAACCGTTGCGTGAGTGGGATACTCAGTAATGCATAATCCAACAGTAATGAACAACCCATATAGACAAAATCCTCCAACGCATGGGATAAGCACAATCATGAGATAAGCACAAGTAAGCATATATAACAAATAGATGATATGATATGCTTATGATGAAATGAATGTTCAAACAATGCTCTAAGATGCTCAAAGAAAG
>JAUPMG010167997.1:0-10658 GCA_031762675.1 Pachysandra terminalis
GAGCGCAAGTTCCCAGTGTGCACCTGTATTTAGGTTTTGATTTGCTTATCATTGTATGATATATGTTATGAGTCTTGGAAGGTTTGAGGAGAAAAGTGGGGTTCATAGTGATCTGTGATGATGGATGTAAGGCTATGAGCCTAGTACATAGAGGAAATGTGCCAAATGTGATGAGTATGATTGTGTTGGGGCTTTGAGCCTAATTGTGAGGCTGTGTGCCTGAAAATGAGTTAGATGCATTTGATTAAAAGCCTACAAGACTGAATGCTTCCATTCCTGTGTAATATTAGGATTTCACATTCTAAGTTAGATTAGAGTACTAGAGACTTGACTTTGTTCTAAGTTGACTTGGAGGTTAGATAGATCCTTATGACTAGCTATCTAGGGATTTGGTTCTGATCTGTCCAAATTAATCTATGAACAGACTTATTGATTAGAGTTGAAACTCTAATGCCTTAGATTGAAAATTGGTGGTTAGAATGGTAATGTTCGGTTTAATCGATTGTAGGATGCCTGTGATGGTTTCCAAGAGTATATCTACGTGTATGGACGAGTGGATGAGTTGCCTTTGGACATTATCACTAAGATCCTAATATTGTTAATGTTACATCATTAGAATGCTTATGATGCATTCCAATGGATTGTTTACGTGTATGGGCGCCTGAGCAGCTTTCACGGGAATCTATCATTTGTGTTTCCTAGGATAGGCATCCATACTATGGTCAGATGAAGTGGGAGTGTGCCTTGATGGAAATATTTGGGGGTTGCCTATTCCCCGTGGGTTGAAAGTCCTACAAAAAGGGAACTTGATTTATGGTTTATAGAGTGATGACATGGTTGCTACCGAACCATGGGTTAGCGCCCGGATCGGTAAGAGGGGCTGTCGGATGTCCCTGGAACGTATTTTCCAAAGTTTTGGATGGTTTACTGAGGACACTTGGCACGACATCTAAACATAGGCATTTCTGCACATAATATTGCATTCTTTGATTGAGCATGTTAGAGCATTTGAATTTCATTCATTTATCACTCATATCATAAAATTGTGTATTGTGTTTGGACTGGCTTATTGATATGTACCTGATATTATGTTGTCTGTCTAAATTTATCTAGATCATGCTTACTGAGTATACAATGCTCATGCAGTTTGTTAATGACTGCAGGTTGAGATGGGAGTCCTGGAGGAGGACCTTGAGTTATCATAGCTTAGTTAACTTTATTTGTTAAACCTTTACCTTATTTAACTTCATTTAATTGATTTGATTGTAAGGCTCATCTGAAGCCAATTGATTTTATATTTATTGGAACTTTGATGTAATAATGTAGGTTTTACTTTCGCTACTTAAACTCTATTATTTATCAATTAAATTGGGTTTATCTCATGCCTTGTGTGATACGTAATCCGCGGTCCAGTGTTGGATCCCGAAGGTCGCGCCTTGAGATTCGTGCTCTTTCAACATGGGAAGTCGTGCCCGGATCTGGGGCGTGACACGTATCCACATCCTCATCATATAGACATAATGTGTATGCAGTGTGTACATATAATACAAAATCTAGCCTCATGAGAAGATAAACTCTATTAAATTCTCACGCGTGAAATGTAAAGTAATATGAGATGTCTACATAACAAATTTAAATATGACTGTACCTCCTAACACGAATCACAATCTATATAATCCCATCTCTTGGACATGAACCTTAAAAGCTTATCTAGCTATAGGTTTAGTCATGGGATCAGTTACCATATGATGAGTAGGGATATATGTAAGGGACACGTCTCCATCTGCAACTTTGTCTCTGATGTAATGGTAGCGAAAGTTGATGTGCTTCGTCCTGCCATAGTATTTAGGGTCCTTGGCATAGGCTAATGATACCGCGTTATCACTATAGATGGTGATCAGTCCTACACTAGCTCTAAAGACTCCAAGATCCTATAAGCCTCAAGGATGACTACCTAACAAACCATGTACTCTGACTCTATAGTGAACAATGCGACGCAAACTTGCTTCTTGCTACTCTAAGAGATTGCCTTGCCACCTTGCCAGAATGTGTATCCTGACATCAACTCTCGACTGTTTAGATCACCTGCCCAGTCTACATCATAGTAGTATCATAGCTGCAAATCTGCTCAATAGAAGCAAAGCATGTAATCTACTGTCCCATGTAGGTATCCAAGAGTACGGTTTCACTGCCTTCTAATAAGTCTGTCCTGGGTTACTCTGGTAATGGTTGACTAATCCAACTGCAAAACTGATATCAGGTCGAGTACACATCATAGTGTACATCGGACTACCTACAACACTAGTATAAGGAACACTAGCCATCTGTTCCTTCTCTTACTTTGTCTCTGGACAAAGACCAAGATGCAATGAAGCACCCTTCTTGACAGGAGTGTCAATGACTTTAACATCGTGCATTCTGAAGCACTCAAGTTCCTTCCTTATGTAAGTCTCCTAAGACAAACAAAGAAGGCTCTTAGCATGATTCCTATGAATCTTAACACCTAGCTCGTAATCTGCCTCACCTATATCCTTCATCTCAAAACTGAAGGAAAGCCACTCTTTAGTAGCGACAATCATCTCCTTGTCATTCCCTGCTATCGTACAACAACAAGATAAGAGATCTCCTACCATGATGTCTAACATACACACAATGGTCTTCCTCGATCATCATGAAGCCAAACTCTACAATGGCTCGATGAAATCGATGATACCACTACCTACATGACTGTTTTAGGTTGTATAAGGTGCATTTGAGTCTACAAACTCTACCCTCATGCCCCTCAGCCAGGAAACCCTCTAATCCGTATGGATCTCCTCATCCAGTTCTCCATTGAGAAATACAATTTTGACATCAATCTGGTAGAGTTCCAAATCAGAGTGTGCGACAATAGCTAGAATGAGGCGAATGGAGGAAAATCTCACTACTGGTGAGAACATCTCCTCGTAGTCTATACCCTCTCTCTGGGACTAACCTTTCACCATGACATGGGTCTTGTATCTCTCTACACTTCCATCTGCCATGTGCTTGACCTTTAGAACCCACTTGTTCCAATGGTCTTGCGTCTAAGGGAAGATCATCAAGTTCCCAGACTTGGTTCTTCTCCATGGAAGTCGTTTTATCTTATCTTGCAGTTATCCACTTCTACAAAACAAGTGATGATAACACATCTTGGTACGAATCAGGCTCATCATCGAGAGAGTGGCAGTCATGAATGACTCACCCTCAATCGTGAAATGACAACGAGGAATCTGTCCACGTCAATTCCTACGCATGGGATTGTTGGGATCCGTGTCCTTTGGGACACTCCCACTAGGTGGCAATCCACTCCCACTATCCATAACATCCATAGAATCCATAGGATCCTATTGAGAACCAACGTTCTCAGTGATTTTTGGATATGGGGTGATCTCTGTTGATCCCAACAGATCTGGCTCAGTCATCTCGATGAGCTCCAGATTCATCCCTGATCTCTTCCTACTTCAGAAATCATCCTCGATGAAATCCACATCATGTGACTCATTCTGTGTTAGTCCCTCGTTGGTTTGTTCACGAAAACAAATGTAGCCCTTGGAGTGCTTTGCGTATCCCACAGAGATGCACTTAACCGCTTTCTTGTCTAGCTTCCCTCTCTGGTGGGAAGGCACATGAACATAACCAGTAGATCCCCATGGCCTCATGTGGGTTAGGTCAAGCGCTCTGCCTATCCCTAACTGGTATAGGGTGCTAGGAACTAACTTCATAGGGACGCGGTTTAAGATGTAGGCAACAGTCATAAGTTCGCCTCTCCAAAAACTAATGGGTAGAGACGCATGCGCCATCATGGACCTCACCATATCTAACAAAGTACCGTTCCTTCTCTCTGCTACACAATTTTGCTGACGTGTGCCTAGGATCGTCAATTTCCTACAGATTCCTTTTTCTTCACATAACTCTAGAAACATATTAGATAAATACTCGCATCCTCTATCGGTAAGGAGACACTTCATTTGTCTATCCAATTGGTTCTCGACTTCCACCACAAAGCGTGTAAAGCAATCTAATGCTTCCTACTTATGGGAAATCACGTACACGTAACCATATCGCGTCTAAACATTGCTCACAAACGGGTAACTGAACCTTGACAAGCAATCCTAGTAGACCTGCTTTAGCCAATTGGTTCATCCTCTCAATCCCTCTATGGCCTAGTCTAGCATGCCATCTCAATGAATCAAAAATAACAACGTCATCATCATGGGAAGTCAAATTAGAAACTAAATTTGCTGCACTTGAATTTATCAATATCAAGTTGAAACAGACCATCAGAAATAAACCTCCTACCATATAAAACCGACTCTAAAGAAATGGAGACGCAATCTGTAAGAGCCTAAATAATGACCCTTAATAATTAAGTTAGAATTCAGATTTAATTGGAGACATAGTAAAGTAAATTCACTAATAGGCAAAAGCTCATACTCATTAGGGTCACCCTTAAGCTCTGAGTCTGATCAGCTAAATTAATTGATTATAGGGAGCCAACTTGATTAGTTAACAGTGACTTTAACAATTTAATAAAAATAAAATAGTAGGGTAAGATAATAATTATATCTAGTAGTTCTGGAGACACACCTCAGGCCCATCACGAAAAGTCCTCTATCACTAACTGCATAGGTGTCCAATTGGAAATTATAGGACCAGAAACCCCATTATGCCACTACAGTTGTTCCTATTGGCAACTTGACCACCAGAGCTTATAAATAGAACACTTAGATCATATTTTCATTTCTCTTCTATATTCTCATTCTCTTGGTGCTTTGAAGCTGATGGAAAATCATCGGAGACAACGGAGACATGACGGAACAACCGTGATGCACTCCGGCAACACCCCGAGTTGAGTAACCTCTCTTTGATGTTGTGTTTGGTTTTGTTTTAGCATTGTGACCAAGGAGAAGGGTTCATTTGTTGAATGCCCACCCTCCCCTTGGATTTATTACATGATTTACATGCTTTAGATGTTATTAGAACCCTTGTACTTCCCTTATGAACTGAGATGTGAAAATCAAATCCCTAGAGTTGTGAAATTTGAGAGAAACCCAAAAATACCCAATATAGAATAAGAATCTTGACATAAAAATCATAACCGAGTATTTTTGGTAGGTTGTATGACCTCGAGGTGGAATTTCAACATGATTGGACCCTTCTCGTGGTTCGGCGACCTGGTCGGCGCGCAGAGCAGTCCGCCAAATCTCAGAGCTCCTTCTGGGCTGATTGGAATGGTCGCCGAGGCTAAGAGGTCGTTGAACACAAAATTTGGAGAGAATCTAAGTTCACTTTTGGTCAACCGATACTTACCCGGACCAGTTCCCGGAGTGCCAAGTCAATTGGCACATTTTAGCCCTTTTCGGCGAGCCGAGAGGTCGCCAAGTGGTTCCCTTGGTCCTATGTAAGAGGTATGGTTATGGGTACGTGTAGAATGGCCAACCTCACATGTTTGGCACATTTGCGAAGCCAAAAGGCATATTATGCAAAATATGACCCCCTCAACCAGAAAGTTAACTTCCCTAGAATTTGGACGAGCAATAGGAGATTTTGGAAAAACTTGTGTAAGTGACCCCAAAACCGTCCCTTGAGTTCAAGGACATTGTTTTACATGTGTGGACATTAAGAGTAGTAGTTGTATTGTGTTAATTCTTGTTTTGGCTAGAAAAGAGATTATTGGCTTACATCCTCGCATAACTGCATTGTGAACTGTTAGATATGATAATTTACATACCTCAATGCATAGTTATGATGGTTGGACTATCTTTGAATGCTCGAGTATGATTAACATAGAGTATGGAGCTTGTGTATGCTCAGTTTGGCTTATTTCACTCCCGTATGTGGATATGTTTACCTTGTTTTCCCTTTTATGACAATTATGGATTTTCTAGATGTATGTTGTGTACTATGGTACTTTGTAAAGTAGATTATGGGATTGCACCCATATAATTGATGAGTTGAATATATGATTATGATGAATTGTGTGTTGCATTAATTAATAGACCTGAATATGAGGAGTTGCATATGGACTTTCATGTTGTGATAGCTTAGTTTAATACCTCATATGATACCTGTGGGTTTAGACTCACCTGTGAGATAACTGGACTTGTTGACTATTATTGTCCTATGAGAGGACCCTATTATTTATTCCCAAACTGAGAGAGAACCCAATGTGGATATGCCTCTATAGACTTGTGGGATTATGTTTACCCAAGGATCAGCATGTTGGTGCAGCTTGGAAGATGGTGAATTATCCCAAGGATTAGCACGTTGGTGCAGCTTTGAAGATGGAGAAACCACAATAATACCTTTCTGTTGGATTGTGAAAATGTATGATTCCTTGATGACGTCCGCACGTTGGTGTAAACCTCGGTATTGACCCTTGATAAAAAAATAAGTGGGGGAATTGTGCCTTCTTGGTTGAAAACCCATAAAACTATGATGTACACATAGAATAATCCTATCCCTTAGCCGTGAATATGGGAATTCACGTTGGTGTGACATCCAGGATAGAGATTGGGATCATATGGGAACTTATTATATTTCACATTGCCATACAGCGTTTCTTTTTCATTTTTGCATTTGCGCGTCTTTGTTGATATTAGTGTAAGAGCCTTGTGTATGAAACACTTGGCCTAATTTCCATATAGAATTAGGTATATAGTTACGGAGATGTTGATTGTTGAGTTGTACTCAGTAAGGATGGGAGAGAACAATGGATTGAATTAGTTTTATAGTTATTCCACCCTAATGTTCACCACTTGCAGATATACTGTTCTCATTCACATATCTTACACTTGTTACACTTTTCTCATAATGTTGGAGCTTGAGCGAATACACTTCATTGAAGGATTACTCATTCTGGCTTCCTACTTATGTTTATTGTTTTATATCTTTCAGGTTAAGGAGCTTAGTCACGAAGAGAGAGACTGGATTGGGTATTGCACTCTGGTAGAATATTAGTATTAGTCTAGAATTAGAATTTTCTTCATTTAGATTTGATCAGATTTAGTTTTGATATTATGAGTTGCTTATATCTTACTAGAACTGTTTTAGTCTTCTGCTTATGTTTTGACCATTGTGATCCACTCCCATAGAGATATGGGCTAAGAGTTACGAATAAATCAGAAGTCTCAGAAATTGGGATCTTCTAGTTGGTTCGAGACACAATCTCTACTGAAAATAACAGAAAACTAGTCTAAGTATTTCTAATAGCTATAGCAGATTACTTTTGACATGTCTCTCTTTCCTCCCCACCTCCCTCTTTACGGCACTTGGTACCTTTATTTGCCTTAAACGCTTTCTCAGTTGTTTTCTCCTGTTGGGGCGCTTTACCCTTGCGCTTGCGCCTAGACTTGGATGTCTTGCACTTCTCCGGTTAGGTTAAGAGTGGAGTACTGTTAAACCTTGTGGTCTGACGCTCTGTCTCGAACTCCAGAACAACGAGAATCTGCTGCTCATCTATCAGGAAATTTCCTGCGGCTTTCAAATCTCGTATCATAGAAGACATCTTCCTAAGATGCTCAACCATGTTCATGCTGGGAGTCATCTTGTAGATCTCAAATCTCATCGTCAGTGCTCGTAATCTGGTGGTTGAAGTACCAGTGAACGCGAGTTTCAGTACATTCCAGATCTCAAGGGTAGTCTTATAGGCCTCAAATTCGCCAATAAGATCATTGTGCATACTAATCAACATAGTAAATCAAGCACAATGGTCCTTCATGGTCCAAGTCTGATAGGCTTGCATGTTTTTACGATGCTAAGCAGTGGTCCCCTCCTCGGGATAAATTAGGCTATGTGATAAAGTCTCTAGAGCCTTGGACTCATCGATGAGATATTCGATCTTCTTATGTTATATGTCATAGTTCTTACTATCTAATTTCTCACCCTTGTTTAGGTCAACTACTATACTCTAAGTGGCCAAATCACTACAATTAAAGTGCACATATCTCTATCATCTTATACACACACACATTGTTGATTTTGCATCACTATCTAGAACTAAACATTAAATTAATCTTTTATTTATCAAATAAAAAATACATTAGACCGTAGGTCGTAATGCATAATCATCACCAATACAATAAAATTTTAATATTACTTTTAATCCATATTGTACAAAACCCTTATAGGAAATAACATAATCTCAACTAGGATGTTATTTACATGTTAACATATTATAATCATGAAAATAAAAATATAAACATGATATTATTTACACGTTTACATCATATAATCATGCAAATAAAATAGTCTCTAATTAATGATAATACTTACATGTTAACCTCATATAATCATGTAAATAAAATTAAATCTAAATCATGATATTATTGACACGTTAACCTCATATAATCATGTAAATAAAATTAAATCTAAATCATGATATTATTGACACGTTAACCTCATATAATCATGCAAATAAAGTAATCTCGAAATCATGATTTTACCTATATGTTAACCTCATATAATCATAAAAATAAAAAATTAAATTATTCTATTATTTAATTCATGCTATTATTTACAGGTTAAATAAAATAAACTCTAAATCATGATATTATTTACATGTTAACCTCATATAATCATGCAAATAATTCCCTAACATGATTCAAAGCTCTAACACTAAAATTCAAAAATAAACATGAATTTTAAGGTGTGATCCGGGTGTGCGCAGTTGCCCAGCAGCAAGGACGCGCACGACAGCCCATTACGCAGCAAGGAGTGCGGGCACCCCTATAGCGCAGCATGCTTGCACGGGAAGGCTAGCACAAGACCTCATGCAGTAGCCCATCAGGCGCGCAGGCCACACAAGAGAAGCCTAGTGCAACATGTCCTGCGCGTGGGCCACACACGGGCATCCTAATGCAGCAGACCCAACGCGTAAGGGCAACCCAACGCAACACCCCTAGTGCGCAGGGCCAGCGCATCAGACCCATCGCACGGGCCCCTCACGGGCAGCCCAGCGCGTAGCCCAGTGCGCGGGTAGCTTAGCGCACAGGCCCAGCAGCCTAGGGGCGTGCCCAGGTGCACCAGCCCAGGCGCGTGCGCAAGCGCAGCAGCTCATTATCCCAATGGCATGCACATGTGCAGGTGCGGATGTCATGACCCAAACCAGTTTGGATCTGTGGAGCCATAACCGGGTCGGATTGCAACTCTCACCCATATTGCATGAGAGTTGAAAGCATTATAAGAACATAAGCGGAAGTCAAATATACATTTCTAATAAAATACAATATTATTAATAACAATATTCTTACTTTACCAAATCTGGAGATTTAACTTTCTAAATCTATATCAAATTATCTCCTATAATTCTATCTTTAAATTCCCATTCCCAAGCTCTCTTTAGTGATCTACCTTCCTTTACTAACTTGAAAACCAACAACATAATATCCGTAACCTAAAGCCCGTGTAAATATACCTTTAAAATAAGGTATTTACTTAACACCCAATGCTACAACAAAATATAATGTATAATAAGGATGATCTGAAATATATAATATAATAATGAAATCTGAATAATGAAAAATGATGATAAATAAACAGTAACATGTTCTCTCACCAAATCTCACCTTGGTTTGTATCATAAGGATATCGCATGGTCTTTTTATCATGCTATATGCCTAAGTCTATATGATAATCTTATCTAGTGAGTCATACACCAGATAACCTCAATAATGTCAACAAACACATGATAATGCAATATGCATGAAGTCTGGTATTCAAATGGCTCAAATCCCCACACTAACCAATGAAACATTGAGCCAGAATGTCTTCTCGAACCATTCCCCTGCATACACGGCCACTCTCAATGCAAGATATTCTATGTGCGCATCATAGTTTTAAAGGGTTTCGATCAAGAGGACACAACTCTCCCACTTATTTTCGGTAGGGCAATGCAAAAATCCAAGGCGTCCAAAATATGATCTAAACCTCAGTAGAGAAGTGAATAATTCGAATACCAAATGTTGACTCTTATGAATCATATTTGGAGTCCCCATAAATGGCATAGTCCAAATCCTATCATCTTACCACAAGTATATTGAGTCTCATACCTCTCACCTTGGGCGAATAATAATAGTCTCATAATGACTGAAAATAGATATAACTGACCTTGAGTCTCAGGCAGTATACATAACAATTGGCTTACGGTCAAAGAATAAGATACCCTTCTCGGCCGGGATTTCATATGCAGCTCATTGATTCAGGTCCGTTTATTAATGCAAGTCAAACACAATAATCACATCAAATATATTCAATTCAGCATGAACATGAGCACAATCTCATGATACTTTGTTAAGACTAATCGCATAATATATCCAAAATATATGGTCTAATGCACAAGGCAAATAATAATGAGATAATACATAATTTAAGTTTTATGAAATTAAGATGTTCACATGAAAAGGTTTCTTATATCACCAACAAAGATACAATCTCATAATATATGCATACTATCACGACCCGAACCTGAAATTCCCGATTAAGTAGGTTTTCCAGTTCAAGTGCAACCTTCACCCCGTATCTCTACGGGTGTGGCTAACAATATTAGATTCATAGCGGAAGTTCTAACAGTTCTAGTAAGATATAAGTAACTATAAAAATGCCTAGAATTGAAATCTACCATATCTAGGTGCAATGAG
>JAUPMG010168037.1:0-10658 GCA_031762675.1 Pachysandra terminalis
AATTTGAATCTTAACTTCTCTTTATGAGTTAGATTCTTTAATTCATTAGTAAATATTGTAATAACTAATTAGATTTAGATTTTGATGATTGATTTTATTTTTTATTTTTAGTTATTTAAAATTTTTAATTTTTCAAATTTTATTTTATATAATTGAACTCTCGATTTCTCTCGTTCGTTAAATACAACAATTGTATTTTGAGGCTTTGGATTGGACTGGGTCATTTGATACTAATTTGGATCGTCGATCCCGACCGGTCTAGTGATTGGATCAATTGATCCAATCGATCGCTATTTTTTTTTTTAAATTTATAAAATAAAGGATCCAATCGGCCTAGATCAGTTCAATATCGGGCGATCCTGACCGATATCGTCGTTTTGGCCAATCCAATTTTTAAAATAAAATAAAAAAAAAATTGAAGATCCAACATTTGGATTGGACCAAGATCCCGAATTAGCGATTCGGATCGGCTCGGACCAGTCTGAACCAGGATCTCGAGAATAAAAACCCTGGTTGACTCGGTTTCTGAATAAGTGTGTTATTATAGTTTCAAAAATATCAAGGGGTCAAAGTATAATTTTGCGTAATTAAAATGATATAAAAGCCATGCTTACTTACAAAATTATGAATGTACCCACCAATTTTATCTTTTATGCCGTCTAAGTAGTGGGTTCAAAAAGTTGGATGGTTCAAATTGAGTAGAAGGCACTATTTACTATTTTGATTGGATTGGGAGATTAAATTTAGAAAAAGAAAGAGAGAGATGGGTGAGAGTTTGTTTCATTTTGGCACCTGAAAAAAGATTAAAATACAAAAAGTATTCTTAAAAGTAGTATTTGCTTTTAAAATGTAGTATAAATATATATATATTGACAAATTTTCCTAAATAATAGTTTTATAAGTATTATCTTCTGATTTAGAATTTGTTTGTTCTATCTTTTATGATTACTTACATGTTAATCTAAAAACCCGTTTCTTGGGAGTGCGGATCTTTTGTTATGAACCCCCGGTCAAATACACCTGAGGATGAAATGGTAATTTTGCCTTTGGGTACTGAACTTTGAGGGCAAAACTATCATTTTACCCTATGGTGTATTTGGCATATTACGCTAGATATCACGGGGCCCATAACAGAGGATCTGTGTCCGTTTTTTGGAGGGCTTACGTGGCATGTTTTGTTCATGAGTTATACCTCTTGTTTTGTTTTGTTTTTTTTTTTTTTTTTTTTTTTGTTTTTTTTTTTGATAATAGTAACATAGTATTAATTTAACGAAAGGAGGAATTTTTTATTATTTTTTTTATAAACGCAAGAGGAGTTTACCCCAGTAATACAAGGAGATATAAAACATGAAAAAGTTCTGCCATTCCTGATTTCTTGTATCACTGTTACCAAGCCCACAGGTGGCCTATTAATCCACATACAAGATCCATCAGTTAAGACAAAATTAGCTAATTTATTGGTTGTCGCATTAACTTCTCGATAAATATGGCTGAATGACACCAACTCAAAGCGTGGAAGAAGCGCTTGTGCTTCACATATAATGCTTTCCGTTTTTCAATTGCAGATTTGTGCTGCACATATAATGCTTTCCGTTTTTCAATTGCAGACCAAAGTCTTCGCAATTTTACTGATGATTTGCTTAGTCACCTTCTAAAATAACTTTTTTATACCCCCATAAGGGTGCAAGACGTTATTGCTTCCGCAATTAATACTTCAGATATACCAAGATAGTAGACACAGAAAATTACCTGTCATGTCACGACATAGAGCACTGGCATTAGCTGATACAGGAAAACCGTTGATCGTCTCGTCAAATTGATTTTTATAACTCCCATCGGAGGAGACTGCCATCTGATAAAAATTCCTTTTTTAATTTTGTTTTGTCGTAATTGATCATTTATACCAATTAAAATATTGGTATTAGCTTGTAATACTTCCAAAAAATTTAAATTATTAGGAACAGAAGCATTTAATCCTTCAAAATTTACTTTGTTTTTGGCATTCCAATGGTCCACAGAAAATTTGCACACAAGGTAGGAATAGTGATCAGTGAGGGATACTGTTAGAAGTTGATTGGAACAGGAACGAATAGTACCCATGAGGTTAGCGTTTAGTATACCATCATGTATACCAAACCAAACCGCCCTAGTTAAAGCACAATCCAAAAATAAATGAGTTTGATTTTCAGTGTGGGAATTACATAAAGAATAAATACTCAACCAAGAGCTTAACATGTCACGTGTATGCAGAAGCTACTGAGAAAATGCCAGTGGCTTTCCAAACAAGTTTATCATTTTGTAGATGTTTGGTTAAAGGGATAGCCAAAATAAGGTCCATAATTGGAGGGGGCAGGGGGCTATAAAGTAGTAATCAATGTGTAATGCCAACATTTTAATTTAGGTAAAATAAGATCAGCAACAACATTGATTCAAATTATCAAGACTTTTACAAGCAATGTCCCATTGGTGAGGTAGAGAATCTTAATGTATAAATCATTAACAATTATCCACCTACATCCTTGATTTTTTCACATAAAAGAGTCGGATTGTTTCGCCCTAGCAGAACAAAACGATTAGATATATATTTTCTAATAGTTGTGATAGATATTAAATATTTTAACCGAAGAACCAACAATTGGTCTAGTTCTGACAGGTTTGGTTCGGGCAAAATCGAGTTAGATTAATATATGGTCAGTTTACATCCACCCATTTTAATAAATGGCTGAAGAATGAACCGGATTGGACCGGTTAGTTGAATCCATCGAACCTCCAACAAACCAACTCTAATGCACAGTTCTTATTTTTACCTAACCTTCAATCTGGAAGTGGCTTAACGCATAGCTTAAACACACGTTCTGCAACTTGGGACACGAGTGAAACGAAAATCCAATCACGTAAACAAATTATTTTTATTAATTAGCTTTCAAACTTATAATTCCCTCCTATAACCAAGCAAATCATTTAAATACCTGAGAACACAACGTCGAGAAAATTTGTCACCGGCATCGGAACGTATCGGTCACTGATGATTTGTCTCCGTTGATGGTACACCTCGTGGTCATCGTCCAGCACTGTCGAATTCCCTCTAGGGCCGGCAATTTGTTGGGGTGTGGCGGGTCGGCTCAACATAGGGTCAGTTAGAGGTGGCAAAGTATGATCCAACCCGCCAACCCGAACCAACTCAACATGACCAAACGGGTTAGGGTTGACCTATTTATTAAATGGATTGGGTTCGGGGTTAATGTTTTGTCGACCCGTTGGTAAACGTGTCGAACTTGATCCAACCCGCTTAACTTGTGTTGACTCGTTTAACCTGTTTAATGTAGTTTTTTTTTGCAGCAAACCTTGTTGGGAGAGGTCCCCGCTTCGGCGCCCGACCGTACCTCAGAGGAATAGTCCTGGGCGAAGCCTGGGGATACCTTGGGAAACAAAAAAAAAAAAAAATTTGTATTTTTATATTTTATAGGTTAGAATATATTTTTAATGTTAAATAGATTTTCTTATAATATTTATTAAAAATATAATGTTAAATAGATGAAGTGAATGATTTATTATTTTATTAATTTAAAATTAAATTAATTAATTATTTAAATTTTAAACAGGTTGGTAGATTAGTTACGGGTTCATGTTTTTTTGACCCGTTAGTAAACAGGTTGAACCCTATCCAACCGGTTTACAACCCGATCCGACCCATTGCCACCTCTAGGTTTTATGCATGCCCAAGCACAAAGCACAGTTTGACCCGGTTTTTGGATCTAAGAATGATGCCTATGCTTGGTCCTAAAATCTATATCCTTGTATAAAAATATATAAGAGAGAATCCTGTTTCTAATTTCTTCCGTTTTTATACTTATGTGTTGATATTGTTAAACTATTTCACCCTTTACATTATCTGAAAACCTTTAATACCATATCATATCGTCATACGCGTGTGCACAAATCGCCACGAAACAACTTCATTTCATTTTTTTATTTTCGCACTTTCCTTTTGCTTTTACCTAGTGAGCGCTTTTTTTTTTTTTTGATCAAAACCTACTGAGCTCTTGTTCACCTCCCTCTCTCTCTCTCTCTCTCTCTCTCTCTCTCTATTTAGTGATTTAGTGATGTTTCAAAATCATTTAATATAAAATTCTCTCTCTCTCTCTATTTAGTGATGTTTCAAAATCATTTATTATAGAATTACGGGTCGGTTTTTTGTCCCTGTCGCCGAGTATTGATGACCGACAATTTGAAAATTCAAATTTAATCAATAAGATAAGACCCCCTGCCATTTGCTCACAATATTACACTTCATACTTCTGCCTTAAGTTTCTTCAAGACATGCACGAACTTGAAGGACAGGGCAACCTCGAGAGTATTTCCCCAAAAGAATCAACCTTGAAGTCGCATTACTAAAGACGGATAGAGACATTGTGATCTTACTTCGAGTTCGGATATACTTTATAATCTAATCTCAACATCAGATAAAGGCAATTTGATCCTATATTGAGATCTGATAAAGACTTGATCCCGAGATTGGTTAGAGACAATGTGACCCTACTCTGCATACGGATAAAGACTTGATGATCTAATCCCAACACATAATAGAGATCCCGTGATCCTACTCTGAGTTCGATAGACTTAATGATCTAATCCCAACACCAGATAGAGATAATGAAATCCTAATTCGAGAAAGGGTAAAGACTTTATGATCTTATCTAGAGGACGGTAAGGATTTTACAGTCCAATCCTAAAGTCCGATAGCGATCTTATGATCCTATTTCGAGATCATAAGGCGATTTCATGATCCATTAGTGATATTGATCCTGTGTGATAACTTTGTGATTCCACGCAGGCACTAAGTGGTTTTGACCACTTTCTAAGGCATTGTAGCGGCCTAACCAACCCCGAGATGGGCAATTCGTCATCAGGCTGATAACCTCGACTCGACCCTAGTGGCGAGGTCCACATCATATTGGAAACCTTCACATGCTAAAGGGTTATCTGAGAAATGTTAACTTCACTCTAACAATGTAGATTTTGTCTCACACCCTAAGTCCTGGATGAAAGGAGCTGTTTTGGGGTTGATATATCTCAGGTGTAAGAGCACCCAATATCGCAAGTATTGTTGTGATACAACATCGAGTAACGACTTAACTCGATGTTGTGAAGCACTATACTCACAGTCATGTTACAATCACTTAACCCAGGGAGTTATTCCTTAGGGAATCCCACTGGGAAACAATATCTCGAGTCTCTTAAACCACTTGGATAATAGGACGAAAGGGGGAGAAATAGCGAAATACCTAAAGGAACGGTGACCCAGAGAGACGTCCCGTCAAACCCATGACGGTTACTCGGCAGTTGACCTAACCCACATGGGTAAATGTCACATCAAAGGGACTGAGCACAAGTGAAGGTTGCTTGCACACTTGTACGAGTGACAAGTGACAGTCAAAGCATGGGCAATGACACGTGAAAACATCCTATCGTGTCTAATCCTCGATGGTTGACACTTGTCACTTTGACTTTCTCCAAGGGTTTTGGATATAAAAGCCCTCACTCCCATTGGACAAGGGATGGACTTTGAAGCATTCTAGGATTCACTAGAGAAAACTTAGAATTTCTGACTTTAAGATTCTTCTGTGTTTGTGCTCCCTCTGAAGCCATTCCTTGGGATCTTCGACTCATCTTTGTTCTCATTGACTTGAATTTGGTGCATACGGAGACCGCGTATTGGAACAACCATTAAGGTTTAGGCCATTACGAGACAAGCATTTGATTCCACTATACCCTTATTGGTTAACCACTTAGGTATTAACATCTGTCACCTTGGATTAGTATAATTAATCTTTTTTGTTAACCAATTTTAGGGATCAATAGTACCTTCATGCATTTCTGCTCCTCCATTGTTCATTGTTGGTTTATGTTATCACCAGTGGCTACTGCAACTGCTGACATCGGTTTGGTTTCCACCCAATAATAATTTTATGTATAGCTTAAATAAATCCCTTTGTCCATATTTACTCTTCTCACACATTTTTAAATGATAATGTTGTATTTTATTTTATTTTTTATTTACATCTTTTATGCGGTTTACCATTGGGTTTTGGTTTTACCTTTTGCGATATTAATTTTTATTTTTTTAAGTATGTCAATCAACAGTCATCTAATTTTGTGAAATGATATTCTTAGTATTCCTTGGAGTACAAGGTGTTTGTGAAAATACAAATGAGAAATCACTTCTCATTTATCTAATTTTGTGAAATGATATTCTTAGTATTCCTTGGAGCACAAGGTGTTTGTGAAAATACAAATGAGAAATCACTTCTCATTTATTTCACTATGTGAATAATGAATTCAATTTTGTGAGGTTATTATTTTTATTGTGAGTATTATGTTAAATACAAGGTATTCGTGAAAATGTCAATGAAAGAGAACGAGATTTTACCTTCGCAATGTGCATCAGACATCTAAGTCGGGCTTCAATAAGACTGTCCTTTCATTGTTGTGATAAAGAAAAACATGTGCTGAATTAATATGGTGCTCTAATACTAAATTGGTAAAGTGCAAAAAAAACACATATCTAATACAAATACATATAGGCCGTATGGCTTAAATTTTGGATCTTGTCAACTGATTAAATGACAGATTTTGCATTAGTGTTATGATATAAAATAGATATGACTGTTCATCCTTCTAAAACCAAGTGGAGAAAATGTATTTGAATTCGCTCTCCAATCGTGGAATGTGCTTGTCATAGCTAGCACAGGTGCGGATCCTCTGCTGGGTAAACCCTGTGGGGTGTCTTGTGGTGTACAGACAGCCCTGAGGGCGAAATGGTATTTTTGCACCTCGGTTGTTGTCCCCGAGGTGTGAAAATACCATTTCACCCTCGGGGCTGTCTTTACACCAAAGGACACCCTGCAGGGTTTGCCCCATAGAGGATCCCGGCTTTGCTAGCACATTGAGGTGACAACAATTTGATAGGTCTTCACACTAATTATTGGCATAGCTAAGATTTGGGAGTGTGGATCCTATGTGGGTGGTAGTTAGGTGCGGGCGACACTCTATTGGTCCACGTCACCTAAATGCATGTGAACAAATAAAAAAAAACATTCAATTTTTTTTTTCTTTCATTCACATGTGCGGGTGGTCAATAGAGTGCCGCCTGCACTCACCCACACGGCAAGGCCACCCGCATCTGATCTACTGCCATGATTTGGAAACTAAGTCACACAATCAGTGACTATTAGGTGACGTTTTGGCGCTCAGAACACGAATCTGCGTCTGAGTGTGGAAACGTCACCAATTCGCATATTTGAATTTTCATTCCGTGGATGGGATAAAATGCATACTAAATGTTTATTTTTAGATATTTTAAAAACATTTGGGGTTAGGATTTGGAAAAAAATAGATATTTTTGGGGGTTTTATAAAAATACAAAAATAAATGGGTTTTGTTTTAAACAAAATGTAGATATTTTAAAAACATTTGGAGGTTAGGGTTTTAAAAAAATAGATATTTTTGGTGTTTTATAAAAATACAGAAATAAATGGGTTCTGTTTTAAAAAAAATGTTAAATTAGATTAATGGATATCGATTTAGAACAATATTTTTATACACGAAGTATAGTTTGTATGTATATATACAGACGCTTTGTAGGCGTTCTGGATCAAACGTAATTTTCAAGTTTAGCGGTCTGGCTCCCACACCCACTCGGCGTTTTGGTGACTTAGCTTGGAACGCATATTGAAATGATGGCCATGAAAAACCCTCGATCATTTATCTTTCTTTCATGGAAGAAAATGGGGTGCGATGTTTCCTTGGGGATACCAATGGCATAATGCCACGCATATAGTGATAGAATTAATAACTTCGTTATTTTAGGTAAGGTGAAAGTTGGTTTAGGGTTTTTTTACTTGTTTAGATTGATCGATAATCAGTTTTGTTATGCCTTTGTGGCACCATGCCATTGGTGCTACCGAAATATTACGTTAAATATGGCAGACGATTTCAACTCTTGTTACGTAACTTTGAGGAACAAAACTTACAACGTTTAGCCCCTCGTGGCTTTTAGCCTTTTAGGTACTCGCTTCCCTTGAACAATCAAGATTAAGCTCACTCTGCATGGCTTGTAACCACTTGCAAGAGCATCGTCTAATTTAGGGTGGTTTAATGTCATACCTCAAAATCCGTACCGCATTGATTAGCATGTGGTGGTGGTGGCAAGGGTTTCTCCTCGTATGTATAGAGAGAGAGATCCGTATGCATATGCCCATATAGGATCAAAAGATAAATATTTTTGTAATCAAATACGTGGGAGGTGAATTGTTTGGATCTTACTACTATATAATTTATCTAAAGTAAGGAAAATAGGTAATTTTTGAGAGCATTTTGACTGGTTCACAGAACTGGACCGTTGGCTGGAGCACATTCTGTACTGCTTGTATTCTATGTTGTAATGCTTGTACTCTATGCATTATAACGAGGTACAAGCATTATAGTACAGGATACAAGCGTACTCAAGTCTATACTCTAGCTTCGTGGAGCAGACAAAATGCTCTTGTAATTTTGCCTATAAATAATTAATTTCTACTTTGTTATGCGGTATGTATTGAAAAAAAAAAAAAAAACAATATCAAGAATCCATTAATATTAGAAGAGAAAAAACAAACAATTAATTAAATAAAACGGCTAAAACATAAAAGACACATGCAAGATTAAGAATTCTACATGTCACTCATGACTTACACTAACTAGTAATTATGAAAACTAAACTATTGCTGCACTAATTGTAGAATGTGCAATAATTGGAAGTGCTGCACCAATTGGGGAATGTGCTTTGTGATGCTAGCGCATGGAGATGACAACAATTAGATAGGTCTTCACACTAATATTGGCATAGTTAGTCAAAAAAATGGAACGGAAAAAATACGGATTTAATATGATTTTAATTTTAAAAACGTAATAAAAAAATGGTCAAATAAACAAAAACGTAAAAAATATGTTGAGTAAATAATTCGTGTTTAATATGTATTTTGTTTAAAAAAAATGAATTCAAAAAAATATCAATATATATAGTTTAACTTATTTTAACTGATTTGACCGACACAATTTCTTTGGCCTAGTCATAAAAATTGCAGTCTTGGATATAGATTCATCTTCGCAGTTACTAGTCTCCAAAGACTTACTGTACTAAATGCAGTAAGGAAGATCTGCCCACCCATTTGCCATTTTCCCTCGTAGAACAGCAAAAGCTCTACTGAATGCAACAAGGAGTAACTTGCAATTGCTTTCAAGACCGAGTATACGATATTGTACTTGCTCCAATCACAAATCTTTTCTTCTTTTAAACCCAAGAACAGAAGAACTACTCTATTTAATATAGTTCTTGCACCTGGTTTTTCAACACGTTTAAAGTAATCATACAGTGTCTAATGGAAGAGGAGATGAGCTGTTGACTTCTTCCATTCAGATGGTAATAAACAAAATTAGATAAGATATTCTCCCACATTCTTGAATGGAAGCTCAAATGTAGGACAGGAAATAAAGAAGATAAGCGAAATTCGCCAAAACCTAGAAAGAAACTCATCTCGATTGATAGATTAAAAAGAAAACAAGAAATCTCATCAACCAAATCAAGCGAAACATAGCAAAAAGATGAAATTGACCTCAGATTCATGATCAGAGAAGAAGAAACAATGAGGTAAGACAATAAGACAAGGATCGGTCTCGGAGTCAGGAAAGACAGATGAGAGGAAAGAGAGTACACTTGGAATTGAAGGAAAAGTAGCCACAAGAATGGGCCGCTGCTGATTCTCGCCATAAGGAAACGTTGACAGCCGTGGGATTCTGATTTTTTTTCTCTTGATAATTTTCTCTCTTTATTTCAACTATGAACCATCCCTCATTACCTTTCCAACAACGACCAAGCTCAGGCCAGTCCAATTTGTAAATCCGACTCTCAGATGGGCTGAGAAATTCCCAGTATGGGTTCCTCGTTGATGATAGAGTGTTAGCCATGGTAGTTGCGGTCTTGGACTCGCAAATTTCTGCAAAATTATAGATCTCCAGGCAGCACAAACTGCACCTAAACGGATGTAGTCAGGTAGGATTAACTTTAGCCACCAATTAGGCATTTTCCTAAACTTTATTAACAAACGTAGTACAACAATGACTTGCAACCTGCAATTGCTTTAAAGATCAGGATCTTATATTTCCTCTTTCTTTTCGAACCCAAGAAGAAGCACCGAAGATTTTTTAAATATTTTTTTATTTTTATTTTTAACACTTTTGTAAGCAGACAAAATCTAATGGAAATAGACATTACAAACAAGAAGAGATACGCTTTAGCTTCTTCTATTTCCTATAAAATCAATCGACCTTACAAAATCATAAAACGAAACAGAGAAGAAAATATCCCAGAGATTCTTGAATGGTAAATCTCACTTTTCCACGTGTATTTTAAAATATAGCTACACTGTTAACCGTTTCCCTTAATTTTAGGAAACGGATGAAGTGGTCCACGTCTTCAGTCTTCAAGCTGATGTTTTTACACGTTCATGAGGTTAGAATGTGTCCCATGATCTTGAAGCGGAGCACCCACGTAGCCACTAAAACTTGATGGAAGCTTTGGCTATAAATATCCGGTTTGGTCCCCAAACTCTTCACACTTC
>JAUPMG010168068.1:0-10657 GCA_031762675.1 Pachysandra terminalis
TATGATATGCTGATCCGCGGTCCAGAAATGGATCCCGAAGGCCGCGTCTCGTGATTCGTGCCATCCCACCTAGGGATCAAGGTTATGAGTTCGGGGCGTGACACTATCTAACTAGACCAATGTGAAAGACTAAGATATTCAGACCCTATATAACCAGGTCCAAACAAACTGAGGGTCTTGACCCTATCTAACCAGGCCAATGTGAGAAAACTCAAATGTTCTGACCTTATATAACCAGGTCAAAAAAATTGAGGTTCTTGGTCCTATCTAACCAGACCAATGTGAAAAATTCAGATTTGTTTACCCTATATTACTAGGTCAAAACAACTGAGGGTCTTGACCCTATCTAACCAGGCCAATGTGAAAAACTCAAATGTTCTGACCCTATATAACAAGGTCAAAATAATTAAGGTTCTTGGTCCTATCTAACCAAACAAATGTGAAAGACTCAGATATTCAGACCGTATATAACCAGGTCCAAACAACTAAGGGTCTTGACCCTATCTAACCAGGCCAACGTGAAAAACTCAAATGTTCTGACCCTATATAACCAGATCGAAACAATTGAGGTTCTTGGTCCTATCTAACTGGACCAATGTGAAAAGATTAGATATTCGGACCCTATATAACCAGATCAAAAAACCTGAGGGTCTTGACCCTATCTAACCAGGCCAATATGAAAAACTCAAATGTTTTGATCCTATATAACCAGGTCAAAACAATTGAGGTTCTTGGTCTTATCTAACCAGACTAATGTGAAAGATTCAGATATTCAGACCCTATATAAGCAGGTCCAAACAACTGAGGGTCTTGACCCTATCTAACCAGGCCAACGTGAATGCATGAAAGTACTTGGCCCTAGATAACCAGACCAAAGCACAAATGGATGAAGATTGGAGATTTGATTTGAAAATGTTTTGAGAAATTGTTTTTTTGAAATAAAGTGACATTTTTTATAATGATGAAAATGATGTGAAAATGATGCCATAATTGATCTTTTGCAATGCGCATGTCATGATGCATGATGAATAAGTCTGAAAATGCCTATGTGTGGAGCTTGACCCAAATTAATCATGCTTTCTTGATGTTTGCAATGTAGGGTTGGAAAGTTGATTTGGGTCAAACTCTATGAAATCCAACCTACTGAATGAAAATTTCATAAACATCCTTGTGAAGAGGGCCAAAATTGAATATGCCCATTGAAGTTTGAATCAAATGGATTTGAATTCATTTTTGACAAATGATCTATGCCCATATTGATTAGGGCCAATTTGGTTTCTTTCACATGTTTGATTATGAAATTAAAATTCATTTCGGATGGATTGAATGCATGTGGGCCTAGTAAGACTAAGCCAACATAGGGTTAAGGCATAATGGTCCTCGTGAGAGTTTAAGCCCAACTCATTCATGGTCTTGGCATATGATGTGCATGCTTGATGAAGATGGATTGCGGGATATGATGCATATCCACTACAATAAGGGCCTAAATGGATTTTGAAATTCTGAACATGGACCCATGGATCAAGCCTTGGTCCATATTAACCTCACTTGGCTTACCTATCCTACGTGGGTTCACATGGATTTGGGCCATTGGGCTTTTACCAACAATTGGATAGTTATGTTACAAAAATGCAGACGTATGAGTCCTAAGGGGTATACCTATGTGGGTATGACTCTAGACATGCAAACAGACTGACCCAAACATCTAAGGGTGCCCTAGTTAGTACACAGTTAATAATAGAAATTAAAGCAAGCCATCATGTAATATCAAAAGAGGTGCCACTTGGGCCAATGGATTACATGGTTGCCTTCATAGGCCAAAAGAATAAAATAAAAGAAGCTTACAATTGGGCCTTCTTGGGCCAAAAAGAAAACCCTAATTTATGCTCCTGTCTTCTGCTCCATGGGTCTTCAATTGGATTTGGATCTGAATCTGGATTTGAATCTTCTATTAGATCTAGATCTCGAACTTGATCTTGAACTGGATCTTGATATGGATCTAGGACTTAATCTTCTTCTGGATCTGGATATGGATCCATGGCCTAAATGAACCCATGATGAGAAATCCCTACAAAATAGAAATGGGCGGGCACCCATCCTAATGCATATTTGTTATGGACCCATGAAAATGAACTCTTGATGCATGAAGAGGTTTCTGGGTCATGGACCCAAGAACTTTGGGTAGGCTTGCCTAATCGGTCCAATGAAGGGCCCAATCTAAGGGTGACTCAAAGTTTGGGCATGGGTCATGGGCCTAGCCAATAATGGACTCAAATGCATGAGGTGGCTAAAAACTTAGTTATGAATTTGACAAATTAGAAACATCATACGTGTCCTTATATTCCGATTTCCTAAAAGTTAAACTGGGTTCTACATGAAGTTCAAGGTTATGCATCTAAAGGCTGAGGGAACCTGAAACCGGTTGAACCGACCTCCACACATGGATTTCTCCACATGCTTCTTTAGTCGTTTGTTTCTAGGCGGAGCGTTGGGTGACA
Source organism: Pachysandra terminalis (assembly GCA_031762675.1). Classification (NCBI taxonomy): domain Eukaryota; kingdom Viridiplantae; phylum Streptophyta; class Magnoliopsida; order Buxales; family Buxaceae; genus Pachysandra; species Pachysandra terminalis. The sequence goes on from JAUPMG010168068.1 coordinate 2,499, forward strand.
GCACCGGGGACAATGGTTGCCCGGCCGTATGCCTACTAGACTCCTGGAGCGTAAAGTTTGCCACCGGGAACAATGGTCACCCTTTTACAAGCTTACAAAGCTTCCTAAGATAGGTAGCAATGGATTGTGATTATGCATTATGCTAGTGAATTCAAGCATGCGATACAATAAAACCAATCCATTCAAATAAACCATAAGCAAATTGAACCACATTTATCCAAATTGAACCATAAAATCACACAGAAACATATATCAAACCACTATCAAATAAAACAAACCTACATATCTAAAATCCTAAATTGGCCAAATAAAATTGAATCGTGGCTCAAACCCGCAACTCCCGAGTGGAATCGCCAGCAGTGATCACCCCACGGTCGGTGGACCATAGGTCGATTGGGTAATTATGGAGTCGCCACCACTCATTGAGTTTGTGTGTGAATGGTCACCCATGGGTTGATTGATTGATTATGAAATTGAACCGAAATTGTGAAAGTGGTACGGTCTAACCAGATTCGGGTAAGGAGGTTTATTTGAGGGAATGGGAAGGTGTTAGGTACCCGTTCCCTCCAGGTTTAACTGGTTACCCAGTTCAAATTTGTTTCGCCAATTGAAAAAAACAATAATAAAGCTACTAAATATATATAGTAATAATAAATAAAAAATAAGATAGTTTATAAAAAACATAAAAGTAACCCCCAAAAAAACAAAATATTAAATACGTCTAATATACATGGTCTAAAGCATGCAAATAAAATAAAATAATAAAAATAAAAAATAGAATACATTAAAATCATAAAACAACCAAACATTCAGCAAAAATAAACCGAGACTAGCTATTTACATAGATTTATTTAGAAAATAAAAAAAAATTCTAAAATTCTAAAAAATTCAAAGAAACTTCTATACTCTAAATATAATATACATAAAAAGTTTTAAGTGTAAGAAAAATGAATAACTATTTTATTTGGAATTTTAAACATACATCTAAGCTGCTATAAATCCCTAAACATGCCAGTAAAGCAATCACAATGAACCTACTGGTAGGGTTTCTTCGCAAAATAAAACTTTTATATGATTGAGGACATTGTATCCTACCTCCAATAAAAGCAGTGTTTCAAAAATCATTTTATAAGTATTTTTAAAAAATCATAAAACAATTTGTAATAGGTTGCTGCAGCACCGAACAGTTGATTTAAAAAATTTGAAAAATATAAAATATAATAGCTACGAATATGAAACAAATTTTATTGAAACTGAATTTAAGTCTTCTTTCCGACGGAGTTAGATTCATGCAAAATGGACCTCCAGAGCGGTCTCTATGATTTATTGAATAGATAGAACTCAAGTGCTAAGCAAGATATTACAAGTAAATAAAAATCTAAAACTAAATAAAAGTAAAAATAAAAAAATTACCTTTAGCAGATGTGGTGATTGTTCCTCTTGTTTTGAGCTCCTTAGATCGGCTTGAGAGGAGGCTACAACGATCCTCGGCTTCCGGTTAGGTGAAGAAGGAAGAAAAATGAAAAAGGTTTTAAAACCCCCAAGCCAAACAGGGCCTTGGGTTCAAATTTTGCTTTGAAGGGTTTTTTAGTTATTTTTCTTTCTTTTTGTGGGGGGTTTGTAATTGTTTTTCTGGTTTTTTTTTTTTTTTTTTTTCTTTTTTGCAGAGAAGATGACTGGGAAGAAAAACAGGGGAGGGGAAGAAGAAGAAAAGGAGTGGGGAAGAAGAAGGGAAGAAAAAAAAAAGTGTGTGACTAAGAGGGAGGGAGACGGAATAGAGAGAGGGGTTGCAAGAGAAGAGAGAAGTGGAGAGAGAGGGGCGGAAGAGAGAGAGTCCGATGTGTGGAAGAAAGAGAGAGTGAAGCGAGGGTGAGACGAGAGAGAAGATGGAGGTTGGGTGATGAAGAAGGGGCGTTGCTGTTGCTGTTGCTTGCAGCAGCTGAGAAATAGAAAAGATGGGGAAGGGGAAGAAGAAAGAAGAAATGAAGAAAAGAAGAAGTGGTGAGGTATTTAACGGATTGAGTGTTTGCCGGAGTGAGGTATTGTCGTCGAATGGTGCCGCCGGAAATGGATTGAGGGATTAGGTTTATCTTGGAGGAAGAAAATGAATCGGAGGGAGGGAGTTTTTGCCTGAGAACTAGTTGAGAGGGAGAGTTGAGCTTTCCCTCTCTTTATAAGAAAATTTGGTAATTTTCCCCTTTTCTCTCTGTTTAATTTATTTATTTATTTTACCAACTTTTTTCCTTTTATTTGAATTAAGAATTTCTTTTTTTTTTATTTTTTATTTCTGATTTAAAAACTTCATCCCTTGAGCAATGGAATTTGAAATTTAGAAACCCCCTTTTGAAATTGAATTTAGAAATTCCTTTTGAATTGAATGAAACCTCCCCTTTTGATTGGTTTGAGAATAGAAAATCCCCTTTTTTGTTTGAATTTAAAAGCTTTTATTCTTTTTTGGGGATTTTCCATATGGCAAATTCTAAAATTGATTCTTTCTTATTTCTTTTAACTAGACACATGGAAAATCTTCCTCAAATATTCTCTCAATTATTTTATTTTTTTATCCCATTATATTTTTCTGTCCTTTTTTGATAATTTTAAAAATACCAGAAATGACCCTTCGACTCCCGAACTCAGAATTTTACAAAATCACAGTTGTTTTGAAGGTGATTCAGTGTTGAATCCAAATTTGATGTCAGAGAAATATTTTGACCCTCGAATTTAGTTTGGCCCAAACGACCGAATTAGGGGCAAAACTGTCATTTTTCTGACGAACTTTAAATTAGCCCAAGATTGTACTTATTAGAGGGCATTTTGGTTCAGGAATTCAAATTTGAGGTTAAAAATGGATTTTGGACTGAAAGGGGCAGGTTAGGTCTACCAGATGTATTTTGGACATTTCACATGAATTTTGGGATTTTCTAGAAAAATTGGCATTATGATTGGGGTTGTTTAGAGATGATTAGGAGATATGAAAAAGCCAAGTTCAAGCCTCCAGGAGCTGCAAAGACCAAGAGAAAGTCGGTTTCGTGCAAATTGAGGTGTCTACAGGTAGTGATGTCACCAATGAGAAAAGTGAGGCACTGATTAGTAGTATAACTGAAGAGGAAGTCATGGAACCTTTGTTCAGCATTAATAAAGATAAAGCTCTAGCTCTGATGACTTTAATGTGGGTTTCTTTAAAAGTACTTGGGGTATTATTGGACCTGATCTGATTAGGGCTGTCAAGGAGTTCTTTTCCAGAGGTAAGATGCTGAAGCAAACCAACCATGATCTCATTACCCTGGTCCCCAAAAATGCAGTCTCTTCTAAGGTGGAGGATTATAGGCCTATCTCCTATTGCAATGGCACTTACAAGTGTATTACTATGGTGGTAGCCAATAGATTGAAGATGGTGATCACATCTCTGGTGGGTGATTACTAGTCTGCTTTCATCCCTGGCAGAAGACTTATTACTGATGCTTATTAGTCTTAGAGATGTATTTATGTGAATGAATTAATTCATTTATTTTGTTTTGCAGGGTTAGTGATGAAAAGGAGAATATGGGCCTAAATCAAGTCAATTAAAGCCTCAATTTGATCAAGCTTCAAGGTTTGTAAGTGGAGATGATCAAAGCCCCAAATCCATGCCAATTACACCTTGAAGCCCAAGGAGGAAGCCCACGGAGAAAACCCAGGAGAAGCCCAAAAGACCAAGCCAAAGATCAACCCAGAAAAGCCCATAATTGCACTGTGTGATCGATCGCATGTTATCCATCAGATACAACACAGAGCATTTTTTCGTATTTTAGCCATACCTCCTTCAATTTAAGTCCTTTTGAGGTGATTTTATTCCCGTTGGAAAGATAAAAATAAGCTCTACAACGTTGGCTCTAATAGCCACATTCCAATTCCAATGTTTCCTTAGTCAAAATCGAGTCACAAAGGGGCTATTCTGGGCAGTCCGAATATAAAGCCGAGATTTGGAGTTTTCTTTGGGAGAGTTCTTGCTAGATTAGAGTTTGAATCCTTTTGGGATTGCTTTATGTATATATATAAGAACTTTTAATTTCGTTGGAGAAAAAGAAGTAGATAATTAAGATTTTAATTAGAATAGGAATTAGTTTTGGGTTTTTAATGTTTTTCTGCATTTTCGAAGAAGAAGCAAGGAGCAGATGCTTTCTTTTGGAGGTGGACTTCTACACCGCTGTGGGAAGCCCAGGCCAGCCATCCATGAGTAGCTAAACTCCCTGTGGAGTATTGATGTAAACTCTTCCCTTTCTGTTTACGGTATTAATCTCTTGATTTTTAGGTTTTTACTTTGATTGTTTGATAGTTGCATGATTAGGAGGATTATTATTAAATCAGACTTAAAGCTTATAATTAATTTTAATAAAACATAGTCGGACAATGTGTTGTTAGGATTAAACCCAAAGTATTCCTATTTTCTATGATTATAGGAATACTAATCATACAACCGTGCTTATTGGCATGATGAGTAAGATGGGTTGGATACGCCATGCCTAGGAAAGACAGGTTGTACTACAAATTAGTGTAGGTAGACAGTCCGTGCCTATCGAAAATGGATTATTGTTATCCCATATGATAGTGTAATTTATATCTAAGAATTTGATAGCTTATGCCTAGAGAAATCGAAAGATAGGCTATGCTTATTCTTAGCCTAATACCTTTTTGGATAGGGCTATTTAGAGGGATCATCACTTTTACCACCTTTTTATCCTATTAATTTAGATTCTTTTAAAATAGTTTAATCTAGTTTTTAGAATATATCACATATTCCTTTTCTTTGTCTAATTAATTTATTAAGAAATAATCTGGTAAAATTAACAGTCTTAACCCCCCTTCAGTCCTTGAGGTTCGACACCCTCAAATTAGCCCTATCCTTCAAGGATTCGTCCTATTGCGAGTGGTTAATTATTATTGACACATCAATTTTGGCGTCATTTCCTGTGACTGATTTTCAATTTAGATTGCTAATTTTTGTTGGATTAGGGCTATTTAAATTTTTTAGATTTTATTTTATACATATATCTTTTATTCTATTTTACGGCGAGGTGTGTTGTCTGTTTCAAGTTCTGTCTGCACAAACGATCGAGCGCAGAAGTGTGGTCAAGCTGCTTGCGATTGAACGCCGACGTGCGATCGAGCGAAGTGCGATCGAGCGCAGGTGTGCGATCGAGCGACTGTTCACAGACAGCCCAGATTTGTTTTAAACTTCTCCAGCAGCCACCACAGTCAGGTAGCTATTTTTTATTTTTATTTATATTTTTGTTTTAGGATTAGTTCCATCACTAGTGTATGTTGGGTAGGCCTCCCTTGACCTTACCAATTCTAGCTTGCGATCTAGATAAGGCCCAGAGAGAATCTAACTTGGTAAGAGAACATACAAAAGTAAGAATGGAACCAACAAGGGAGGAAGAGAAACCTGTACAGCTTAGGGATCACTATATCCCTAATACGTACACCTCTTCTTCTTGCATTCAGTTGTCGCAAGTTGCGGCAACTCGTTATAAGATTAAGTCCAGCATTATACAAATGCTTCCATCTTTTTATGGATTTAATAATAAGGATCCTTACAAGCACCTCGACGAATTCCTGGAAATCTGCTCTATCCTTAAATTGCAGAATTTTTCGAAGGATGCTTTATGGATGAGACTTTTTCCCTTTTCACTAAAGGATAGAGCCAAATATTGGCTTAATTCCTTGGAGGCAAATACTATCTCTACATGGGCTCAAATGCACCATGAATTTCTTAAAACGTATTTCCCCATAGGAAAGACCAACCAAATTCGGAGAGCTGTCACTAGCTTCTCCCAAAGTGAAGGGGAATTGTTTCATGAGACTTGGGAGAGACTAAAAGACTTGCTTAGGAAGTTCCCACACCATGCCATTCCCAAGTGGAAACTTGTACAATGTTTCTATGATGGTTTGACAGAATCACATAGGTACATGATAGATGCTTCGTGTGGAGGCACTTTCATGCTTAAAAGTGAGAATGAAGCATGGGTTCTCTTTGAGAATCTGTGTGATAATTCAGCCCAACACGCTTCAGCGAGTCAAAGGATACATGAGCCAAAGCAACCTAAGGTAGAAGATCTTTTCGAAGTAAACAGCCATTGGGATGTGAATTCCAAGGTGGATGCTTTATATAGAAAAATAGACCAACTCATGGCGGCTGGTTTAATTCCTACTATCTCTAGTCCTCCCAGACCCACCCATATTGAGTCGCGTTCACTTTTCTTAAGTATTTCACATCAAGCAAGAAATTGTCCTAGATTAGGACAGTTTTCTGCTATGCCTTATGAGCAAGTGAATGTGGCCTGCTCTGGACCGGGTAATGATCCATATTCAAATTCTTACAACCCGGGATGATTATTCGAAGTTTTCATGGCGAGCTCCATCCATGGAAAATTCAGCACCACCCTATGGATTATACAATCAAGCTCCAACTAATCAAATTTATAATCCACCATCTAATTATCGACCCCCTCCTCAACAATTTCAACAAGCTCCCCCTCCTTCTAAGAATTCAGCATTTGAGGATAAGGTTCTAGCTGCTCTTAGCAACCTAGAAGCTCACTCTCAATTTCTTAATTATCACACTCAAGCAATAGCAAGGCTAGAAACCCAACTAGGGCAGATAGCTAATGCACTTAGTAAGAGAGAGGAGGGTAAGCTACCTAGTTAACCGGTGATTAATCCTAAGGGACAGTACATGGTTGATGGGGCTGCTTCCTGCAGTTCCCAACATCAAGATGAACAGGTGCATGCCATCATCGAGAGGGTGGTAGATAATAGAGTTGAGAGAAGATAGATGAGCTGGTTTACACTTCCTTAGAAAGGGTAAGTAAGACAAGAGAGCCAAATAAAACATCAGAAGAGGGCTATTTTGAGTGCTTGGCCCTAAAAAATATTGCTGAATTATTCGAGGAAGCACCCCCATTGATTCCACCTAAGGATCCATTAGACGCAGTATCGCCATTGATTCCATCATTAGATCCTCTATGGAATCCTAAGGTAGAACCATCACCTGCCTTTCCTAGCCCACTTCCTGGATATATAGTGGACTTTGAAGGATCTGAACCCTTCTGGTGCTTACACAATTTTGAAGATAATTCTAAGATCAATAATGTAATGCACGATTAAAGGAGGTGATGGGGAAGGAAGGCATGATGTTTTTGTATAAATAAGTTTACGTCTGGCTGAAGACATTAAACTTAGGGCTTACTGGGAGCCAACCCAGTCATAAAATAGGATTTATTGTATCTTTTATTTTCTTTATTTTATTTTTTTAATATAGTTTATTTTGTTTAGGATTTTTTTATTATCTGTTTATAGGTTGTCTTTTTTATTTTTTATTTTGTTTTGTTTAGATTATTTTATTTCAGTTTACTCCCATGATTTGCTGTTTACTGGGCTAATCTGTAGAATTGTGATTGAGCGCAATTCTGCGATCAACCACATTGCGATCGAGCGCAATTATGTGATCGATCATAATTTCACAGACCTGCAGATTTTGACTTGTAAACAGTATTTCAGTTACTATTTGATGCTCAATGCTTATATATGATATTTCCTTAAGTGTAATGAATATGTTATTTGGTCTTCATGACATTGCACTCTTAGGAATATCATACATTCTCTATGTTTGTGGGTAACATCCTGTAAACCCTCACGAGACTGCACTCGTCCACTAGGAAAGCCTAGGGGTTTAAAAGGCTTGTTGCATATTCTAAATGCAATCGTAGATCCCAACGAAACGAGGAGATAACTAGTTTATTTTTCTTGTTTTTTTAAATGCTTTGCTATTTGGTTAAGTGTGTATAGGAATAAAAAGAAGATGAAGACATCACAGGGCTGACTTATTTGGACTTCAGGCTTTCTTAAATCTTGACCTTGCTGCATCCATCAGGTTGTACTGTTCTTTCTTTTCACGTACTATTGTTTTATTTTCTACATTGGGGACAATGTAGGGTTTAGGTTTGAGAGTGTGTGTGAAAGAAAGACAATTATTATTAGGCATATGCGTACCTTGCCACATACTTTGCCATATACTTTGCCATATTTACCATATATAAAAACTCTGAAAAATCTGAAATTTTAAAATTTGGTTGAAAATATCACTTTAGGGATCACTTTTTGACTAGATGGTTGTGTTT
>JAUPMG010168079.1:0-10657 GCA_031762675.1 Pachysandra terminalis
CGATACCTCAATACATGGCAGAAGTAGTCGATTATTCTATGTGCGCAACATAGTTTCTAGGGGTTTCAACTTAGAGGACACAAGCGCCTCCTCTTATTTTCGATTATAGGGATGAATCTCAAGGCATTGCCAAGAATATCCTCAGAGAACCATATAATACCGATCTACTATCAACGTTCACTGTTTTTCATCTTTCCATAATGGGTTTATTAGGATGTACGGTCCCTCAACCCATATAAACACAAATTCCTCACTTATTATGATTTCCAGATCATAATATTCTCATGATTATCATGAATTCCATAAATATGGAATTTGATCAAGATTAAGCATTCAGACCAAACTTAAGGTCATGAAGCTATAAGTCTAATGTTGTGCAAGTGAAAATATGCTCATTAATTAAGCAATCAAGTATGTGTACAATGTGTAACATGAATTATACACCATAATAGCAATAATTACGCAAGCAATATGGGACAAGTGATTTAACTAATCAGGCATCATATGTATGTGAGCAAACTCAACTTTAGATATTAAACATGCTATGATTAGTTTAGAGTCTAGAACAGGCTCAGTAAAATTCTCACCCATCAATCAGAATTCAATAAGCATAGCATATGAATCAATGAAGAAGCAACTATAAGAAATATTCACAATTGAGCAAAACTAACACCACATTTGATCTAATTTGGTCAATTATAGGTTCTACGCAAAATTTCAGGCCAATCAGACATGTTTGAGGAAAATGGCTAATTCTAAAATACCTTTACTCAACTCGGGTCCATAATGAAGTAACTACCATAAATAATGATAATGCAGTAAAACTAGAACCATAGTCAATCTAATTAGGTCAAGACATGCTTGTATGTGAAATTTCAGTCACAAAGGACAAGTTTGGGATTTTTCGATGGGCCGAAGGGGTTCGTCGTGGGGCTCTGGGTTGTCTCGGCATACCTTTCGGTGCGCTAGAAGGGTTCGCTAAAGGTCTCTGGGTTCAGTGGACTTTCGGTGGACCTTTGGGTGAAACGAAGTGTCAGAATGTCAGGCTCAGTGGGGTATCGGTGGACCTATCGAGAGATATAAAAAAAAAATAAGATAATGACTATCTTAGGAAACAACTATTGTGAAACTCTGACTCAGCATGGTTCTTGCACGTGTTACGTAGGCACGTAACAATCCTCTCTTGTTGAATTAGAGATTGTCCTCAAGCTCTATGAATGATCCCTTCATCATCAGTGGGTGGTAAAAGGGTACGAGGAATTATCATGAATTAATCAATCTTTCACAAGCTCCTTCTCCTCCTTTTTGCCAAAACCTTCATCTGGTCAACTTCTTTCAACTAAAAACAGTTTTTGCACCTTGCACTTATGGTCAGGAGCAAACTTGTTTTCACAATTAAAACAATGGCCTTTGTCACATCTTTCTTTCATCTCCAAAGGCGTAAATCGTTTGAGAGAAAAAGGTAGTGGACCTTTGAGCTTCGCCGGAAGGGTCAGACGGAGATCTTACTTGATCGACATGGGTTTGCCTTCGATGAGAGAAAACTTTTTCTTTTTGCATTCCTGCCAGACCGATTGCATTAGTTAGGTGACGGGCTTCAGCATTTGTACGCTCAACCGGATTTCCTCCTTTAGGCCTCCAATAAAACAACTTACCATAAAGGTCTCATTGAGTCCCTCCGTACGATTTGCCAATTCCTCAAATTGAGTTTGATAATTCTCAACGGATGATGATTGTGTCAATTTGGATAGCATTGCCGTGAAGTTTTTGTATGTTGAAGGTCCAAATCGAGTTTGGAGAGATTTGGCGAATTGGTCACAACTGATGATAGCTCCTAACTTCTCCATCCATCGGAACCATTGTAATGCTTTTTCTTCTAAGTGGAAAGACACTACAAGTAACCGTTATGTATGCGGAGTTTGTTGATATAAGAAGAATTGTTCTGCCATGTACAACCCTCCGGACGGGGCACTCCCATCAAACCTTGGAAAGTCCAATCTCGCGCTTTGTGTGTACATCGGCTTCCCAGTCTCCGTCTTCGCTCCTTCTTGGATGTAGCTTCCGATTCGTCCACTGGAACTTTCTCCCTTATAAAGTGCTCATGCCAAGAGACAAGCTTTCCATTCTTCCATCAATGGCCACCACTTTCTGCGATAGCTATTTTAAGATCTTTCCCTAGTTCTCAGTTGCTTCTTTGAGAGGCCCAATCATCTCACCAATTTTCGAGTTTCGGGTTGCTTCCGCCATCCTCGGATCTATTGCTTTGATACCAATGTTACGAACCTGCAGATTCAAACTGCAAATTCAAAGTAATCGTAATTGGTTCTTCGAGGGAACCGACCTCCTTAATGGTTCTTCGAGGGAACCTTCCTCCTAAGATAAATTATTGGATTAAAACTGCTTGAATTCTCATTCATGAATTCGATCCTCTTAAAGAGAGACTCCAAATTAATTACTCAACTAACAACCTATGATCTAGGAAAACAACCGATCGAGAGATAGCAGAAAAAATAAGATAATGACTATCCTATATAAATTCAAAGATAATCAACTAAGAGTTCTAAAGAAAGAAGAATTCCTAGGAAACAACGATTGTGAAACTCCGACTCAGTATGGTTCTTGCACGTGTTACGTAGACATGTAACAAATTCTCGATTTGGCTTGCATCCTATTGTCTGAAAATACAATGCTTGTTGTTGTTATTGGAATACGACACTCAATCCGAGTCGTGAAGGAATCAGTTCCGAGTCAATGAATTATCTAACTGGTTTCAGAAATTTACAAAAACTGAACTCAATATCCTTAGCTGAATGCAAATCAATTCAATCTCACCATGTATCCGACAAAATGCCTCAGAAACAACAACAAGCATGCCGTACTCCCCATGAGATTGGTCTAAGACAAAAGAAGGTTATTACATGAGGAACCATTATCATCTATGTATTGTGAAAGTCAGAGGATCCCATGGCAATACTGCTTCCCATGAGTCCACCATTTTCTTTTCTAAAACTGGAAAACCCTCACTTTTTATTGATCTTTCGTTGACGACAGCCCTCTTCACACTAACCGGTTAGAGAGAGAGAGAGAGTTTAATCTTTTTTTTTTGGATTGATCAACAGGACGAAATAAAAGGGATTTTGCTTACAATTCTTTTTTTTTTTTTGAAACATTAGGAACCAATTCCAATTATATTTATAAATTTGAATTTCTCTGTTATCCAATGATTAAAATCTTAATTATGTATAATTCCAATTCTTAATGAATTGGAATTGGAATTAAAATTCTTAACTCCAATTCCAGTTCAACGAAGGGTAAGAATTTGAAAACTTCAATTTTAGCCTAAATCCAATTCTAAGGAATTGAAAGAGAGAATTTCAATAATTCTTTAACCCAATCCAATTATCATTCCAATTCTCTGTGTCTAAAATATAGAACATAACCTATAAGAAACCGTAAAAACCTAAAATAAAATTAGCCTAAACAAAATATTCAAAATAGAACAACACCCTAAGTCTCATATAATGAAAATTAAAAGACACCAAGAAACCTGGTCTATGATATAAAGTTGACATAATGTACACATGGAGAAATGGGGTTTTCTAGACATGCTTACATGTGTGCAATGTCCCTCCCACCAGTAAACTGAGACTATTTCTTTTATCATATAGTTATTATATTACAATGTGGGTCACGGTTTGGATTGAGTTTGTGCATTTCAACATGTTTGTTAGATAAGTAGGTTTGGTATGAAGCATAAACCAATCTATACTATATGTGAAAACTGCCCTCACAATTTGCGTCATTTATCTTTTGAATTTAAACATAAACTTCTAAAACTTCCTTAATACAAACTAAATGGTTTCCTAATTTTCAAAACCTCCAACAATTTTTAACGATTGGTTTATAAAGAGTCACAATGGTTCAAAACATTGGGACTCTTTGGTTCATTCTAGAAATTTCTCTTCTCCAATTTAAAATCACAACTATCTCTCCGTTTCTTCACACACAACACAAGTGAAGAAGAACAACGTACAACAGAGATTATAAAAAGTATATTCTGCAAGCATAAGGAATGAAAAATTTTCTTTTTTCTCATATTTATATACATTTGTTTTTCAATATTTTTTTTCATCTCCTCATTTTCAGTCCTCTCTACGAAGAGTTTCAAAAAAACTATTCTTCCTTATCCCACGAATCCAAACCCCTTTTTTTTTTCATTTTACTTTGTATTTTCTCCTCTCATTTTGTACGAAATAACCATTTTTTTTCATCTCTCCCCATTTTATATTACAATGTGGGTCACGGTTTGGATTGAGTTTGTGCATTTCAACATGTTTGTTAGATAAGTAGGTTTGGTACGAAGCATAAACCAATCTATACTATATGTGAAAACTACCCTCGCAATTTGTGCCATTTATCTTTTGAATTAAAACATAAACTTCTAAAACTTCCTTAATACAAACTAAACGGTTTCATAATTTTCAAAACCTCCAACATTTTTTAACGATTGGTTTATAAAGAGTCACAATGGTTCAAAACATTGGGACTCTTTGGTTCATTTTATAAATTTCTCTTCTCCAATTTAAAATCACAACTATCTCTCCGTTTCTTCACACACAACACAAGTGAAGAAGAACAACGTACAACAGAGATTATAAAAAGTATATTCTGCAAGCATAAGGAATGAAAAATTTTCTTTTTTCTCATATTTATATACATTTGTTTTTCAATATTTTTTTTCATCTCCTCATTTTTAGTCCTCTCTACGAAGAGTTTCAAAAAAACTATTCTTCCTTATCCCACGAATCCAAACCCCTTTTTTTTCAATGTTGGATATTCATTAAAAAACAATTAAAAAAAAGTAAAAATTTGAGAGAAAGAGTTGCTTGACTCTTGGATACTCATTAAATGAAGATTAAAAGATAAATATTACCTAAAACAAGGATTAGGATCAACAAAATTTAAAAGTATTAGAAAACTAATACGATAAAATAGTTTAAAAAATTAGTTATTAAACATTAAACTGATTATGGTGCTATAAAACTAGCACCATAATCAGTTTAATTAGTTATACAATAAATATTGATTAGGCAAATCATTTAAAACTAAAAACTTAGTTACGTTCTAGCATTTATCTCACGCACATTGTGCGTGCCTTTCCGCTAGTTAATACTATTGCCAATTATACACGATGTCTATCATGACTCTAATTCCATGATGAATTATTTCAGCAAAATGTTTGTTACGTTTGAAAATAATTCAATAACCCCAATAAATCCTTCCCCCCCTCCCTCACGCAACTTACTTTGTATTAATATTAGTGATAATTTGGTTTATCTGCAGTGTAACAATTCAATATATATTGTTTCTTTAACACTTTGTTATGTTAATCAGGGATTTTTTGCAATCGGTTTCTTGAGATTTACCATACTTGTTAGCAACCATTTGGATAACATAGTACATGTGATCATGCTCGATATGTTGAGGGAAACTATATAAAGAAGTAACATTGTAGTTTATTAGTCAATTGATTTGTATCAATAATTGTAAATTAATCAACTTTTTTTATAAATACATTTTAAAGTCAAATATGAACAAATATTATAATTAAATTAAATAATATATAATTAAAATTTATTAATAAATAACTCATAAATAATAATTGATACTCGTATATTTTAAAAATATTTATATAAATTATAAATTATTTAGTATATAAATATATATTTTGAAAATAAGAAAAAATAATATATAAATTTATATTTATATAATGCTCTCAATGCGCTCTAAACAATATGATATTTTTGAAATTGTTGTTTTTATGCTCTCGCTCCCTCTCTCGTTCTTGGTCTAGCTCTATGCTTTGCTAACTTAGGTTTTACTCATAAACTCAATGGGAACTCATTGGGAGGACATGTGTCCTTAAAAAATATTTTTAAAGGATTCACATGATAAACAAATGATTGTTAAGAAATGTTAAGAAATATGTTATCTTGTTATTGAGGTTGTGTGTTTGAACATTGGATTTTAGAAGAAACGAAAAGTAAAAAGAAGTGGAAAATAAAAGAAAAGAAATGATAAGGGTGAGAAGGGTAAATCAAAATCTAAAGGTAAGAAAAATCGGTCTAAAAAATCTGTCACATGTCATAAATGTGGAAAATTGGCCATTATGCAAATAAATGTTCCACTCAAAAGAAATTAAACAATCTTCAAATTGATGAAGATCTTAAAACTCAATTAAGTAAATTATTACTTAATATCTCGGAGTCTGACTCTGAGCAGTCTCATCCTTCTTCTTCCAATGATGAAGAATTTAATCAGCTTTACTCTTCCTCATCATACTCTTCTGATTGTCCATGCCAATGTAGTGATCTACGAAATCAATGTGATCATTCACAAGCTATTATCCAAACGAATGGACTTAGCTTAAATGTGCTTACCAGCCAACAACAATCTCTTCTTGAATTATTTGATAAATTCAAGATCCACAAGATAAAATGCAGTTAATAAAAACTTGCTATGAATTTAGCAAACAGGAACATTCTGTTTCTGAATCTCCAAAAATCCCTTCTACTAAAGTATGAAAGAAGTTTTAAATTGTCTCAATACTTCTATGTCCAATGAAAGACAATCTACTGTTTCTAATCTAAGAAATGAAGTTAATCAATTAAAAATTGAGATCAAACTCCTTGAATCAAATAAAGATTTAATACCCAATGAGATTTATCAGTTAAAAGATCATATTCTTCCTAATAAAGGAAAAATAGTTGACCCAATCCCTGAGACTGAAGCTTCTACTTCCAAACCTATTGAATCCCAATCGGATTACTTGGTGTTATTAAATCAAATTATTTTCCAAAAATGATTTATCTCAATTACCCTAGTAATTGATAGAGAATTTACTCTGTCCAATATTATTGCTCTTGTGGATAGTGGTGCTCATATGAATTGCATCCAAGAAGGACTTGTTCCTACTCACTATTTTGGAAAAACCACTAAAGGCCTCACTAATGCTAGCGGTGGCAAAATGCACACTAAGTACAAACTTAATGATGTCTTGATTTGCAAAGAAGGTTTATGTTTATCATCAACCTTTTTACTTATCCAGAATATGTCCCAGCAAGTTATTCTTGGGGCCCCATTCTTGGCATTAATAATGCCCATTGATAAAATCAATACTCATGGTATATTTATTACCATTAAGGGAAAATAAATTATTTTCGAAATCATTACTCTTCCAATTGCTAAAAACATTAATCTTGTTCAAAATAAAGAAAAGCAATTATTTTTCCTTCAGAAAGAAATTTCCTCTTTGACCATTCAAAATCGATTGCAACAATCTGATATGCAATCTCAAATTGAAGCCATTTAACACCAACTTCTTCAAGAAGTTTGTAGTGATATCCCTAATGCCTTCTGGGAAAGAAAGAAACATATTGTTTCTCTGCCTTATGAAAAGGATTTTAATGAAAAACAAATTCCTACAAAGGCCCGTCCTAGTCAGATGAAAGCTGACTGGCTTGAGCTTTGTAAAAAGGAAATCCAAACTCTTCTAGATAAGAAACTTATTAAAAGTCACTCTCCATGGAGTTGTGCTGCCTTTTATGTTAATAAGGCAACAGAGAAAGAACGAGGATCTCCTCGTCTTGTTATTAATTATAAACATTTAAATAATGTTTTGCAATGGATTAGATATCACATTCATAATAAAAATGATTTATTAGATCGTCTGCAATCTGCAGTCATCTTTTCTAAATTTGACCTTAAATCTGGTTATTGGCAAATCCAAATTGCCCTTGAAGACAGGTACAAAACTGCCTTCACTGTTCCTTTTGGCCATTTCCAATGGAATGTAATGCCCTTTGGACTTAAGAATGCACCTTCGGAATTCTAGAATATTATGAATGATATTTTCATTCCTTATTCTAAATTTTGTCTTGTTTACATTGATGACATTCTTATATTATCTTCTTCTATTGAACAACATTTTAAATATCTTAATATTTTAAAAGATGTAGTTAAACGTAATGGTTTAATTTTATCTGCTCAAAAGATGAGACTTTTCCAAACCCATGTCCGTTTTTTGGGCCATAATATTTATGAAGGGAAAGTTCTTCCAATTGATCGAGCTATTGAATTTTCTTATAAGTTCCCAAATGAACTTAAAGATAAAACACAATTGCAAAGATTTCTCGGTAGTTTGAATTATATTTCTAACTACTATAAAGATTTTGCTAAGGATACAGCTATTCTGTATTCCCGTCTTCGCAAACATCCCTCTCCTTGGACTGCTCAACATACCCTTGTGTCTAACAAATTAAGTTAAAGTCCAAACAATTACCTTGCTTATCTCTAGCCATTATTCATTGGTTTAAAATTGTTGAAACTGAGGCCTCTAATTTGGGTACGGCAGGATTCTCAAGCAACTTAACCCCTCAAATAATAAAAATGAATTGGTTCGTTTTACTATTGGAACTTGGAAAAATGCCCAATCCAATTATTCCACTGTTAAAAAGGAAATTCTTTCTATTGTTAAATGTATCCTTAAATTTCAGGATGATTTATTAAATAAAAAATTCTTATTTTGTATCTATTGTAGCTCTGCTAAATCCATTTTACAAAAAGATGTTAAGAATATTGTCTCTAAACAAATTTTTGCAGGATGACAAGCTCAACTCTCTAATTTTGACCTTTCAATTGAATACATTAAGGGTGAATCTAACTCCCTTCCTGATTTTCTCACTCGTGAGTTTTTGCAGGGTTCATTAGGAGCAGGTCATTCTCTGCCCACAGAGGAAATTCCTCCTGAGGAAAAGAAAAACAGAAAATGTATGTTCAACAATTTAATGAATTTCATCATGAGATGCAATATCCATCTCTATCTCAATCAAAAGATCTATTGACTAATCCACAGTCGAAAACTTATTTAGAAGCTCTGGCTACTCCTGTACCAGAATTATTTCCCAAGAGTAATTATACTCAATTAATTTTACATCTCAATAAAGGAGATGATCAATGGGCTAATGAGCCATGGGAATTAATGACCTGATATCTCAATGATATTAGTTTCTCTAGTTCTGCTGGTAGAACTTGTGAGGCTTACGAGTCTATCCTCACTACCACGGGAAGCTGTGAAATTAGTCGCACAAAGGCAAAAATGAATAATGCCATTCTTACTTATAGCAAGTGTATTGTGAAGAAAATTATTTCTCGTTCCGAATGGGGATTAATTCCTAATGCCATTAAACGTGTTACATGTACTAATATTACCTTTAATTACTGGGATTATGTCTCAGCTTGGACTAATTCGTTTTATTATCAAAATCCAACGTGTAAGCACACTTGGTTCTTCAAGTTGTGTCCTCAGTCAATAAAGAATGATTATCCAAATTGGATTTTCAATTGGTGGAAATATTTTGGTCCTAATATAGACATTTTACCCCATACAATTCCTCAATCTACCTTTGTGAAATTTTCACAAGTTCATCCTCAATTAAGATGCAATTCATCAGCCCCAATGGGCATTGATACTTTATTACTTTTTTTCTAATCTAGAAATACCCTGGATATGAAAATGGGATATTGAGTTCCAACATGATAATTTACGGGTACCAATTTTGGTCCGCACCTTTGCCTATAGATGGTGGGCAGGTTTTCTAATAAAGGAAACTTTGGATAATATCCAAAAATTAATTAATCACTATGAATCAAAAATTATTCTCCTTCCTGCCAGTGAATCTTCAATGTCCTGAAATCCATTTGAGTTAATTAAAACTCAATTAAAAAGAAAATTTCCTTTAATCTCTAATGACGAGTTGATGATGAATGCATGGAATTCATGAAAGACAAATTTGTGTCTTCCATTTCTTCCCCTCCTACATCTTTACATGGGGATGCTGCTTCCATGATCTCCTCTCATGGCGACAATCAATTCTCTACTCTCAGCAGCCAATTTGCTCAAGATCCAAATGATCTCCTTACTGGTGATGATGTGTACTGCAACGATCCAATCACTCTGGCATCCTTCTAGGACTCTCTTATGCAGCGTCAATAGCCGCGATCACTGTAGCGGCACTGTTCAAATTCGAACCATTGTAGCAAAAAACTATAGCAGAGGTCACTGTTAGCAGCACTGTTCAAAGTCGTCAAATCACTGTACAAATTCGGCCCGTCATTGTTCATCTAGATGACCTAGCACTATTCATCAATCCGGCCCAACAGTCCAACCCATTAGCCTGGCCTTTTACTGTTACTCCACGGGGTCCAATTCGTGGCCGATTACCGGTTACCTATTTTACCGGAACTGTGGCGATTTCAAATTTTATTTTCACATCCACCATCTATATAATGTCCTTTGGGGCTCATTTGCTTCCGACTTGTAAAATTCTCTCCTTTGCTCTGCAATCAAGGCGATTCCCTGTGAACCATCCTCCGCTTAACCGTCCTCTGGCACTGTCACACCCCAAACCCGTGCCCCAAATCCCTAGGTGGGAATGGCACGAATCTCAAGACGCGACCTTCGGGATTCATCTTTGAACCGCGGATCGATCATCACAAACCAAATCTAATGTAATAATTGCTGATATTATCATATTCACAGAGTAGCGGAAACAATGAATAAAATACTGAAATGAATTAAAAATCAAAAGTCCTGGCT